>JALJSC010000096.1:0-33014 GCA_023969325.1 Oryzias curvinotus
CCCCCAACAACCCAGACCTTCCTGTATGAATTTATATGCGTTCCCCATCAGAGAACTTTAGCGGGACTACCCAGTTTAACGGCGGTCACACGAGCCCGTGAGGGTGCCTCTGAGTAAGCTGGCCGTCTTCGTAAGCCCCGCTGGCGTCTTCCACCGTCATTTTAGACACCGGTTCCCTCATGTCGTCGAGGTCCCTGTGGACGTTCAAGGCGAGCACCGTCCTGTTTATCTTGGCCGAAGCGTTGAGTTGAAGCCCCACGCTATCTGACAGAGTGTCCACCGCGCCCACCAGCCTGACAGCGTCGATCCGGCCCCTGAGCGCCATGAGCATGTAGCGGAGCTGGTCCCTCTGAGTCTCGGCCGAGCGCAGCTCGTTCACGTACTCGGCGGACACGGCCCTGTCGCATGACTCGGAGCCGATGATCCCCTTGATCATTTCTATGTTCGCGTCCAGGCCCGTAATGGACCTGGCCACTGTGTTGATGGCGGCGTCCACTTCGGCCTCCTCCCTCTTCCTAATCAAGGCGACGGCGCGCTCGCGGTCAACGGGGTGCATGTACAGGGTCACGAAGAAATTGACCCCGCACAAAAGCACCAATTCAGCAAAGGCCCAGAGCCCGCGGGCCACCTTGCGCGCTAAGCCGGGCCCCCTGACCCGAGGCATCCTTCCTCCCCGCTTTCTCTTCTCTCTCCTTTCTCCCGTTTAGTCCGTTCGACTCCCTCACAAGAACAGCCTGCGACCATGGTTGGGGCTCTCGAATATCCTGCTGAATATGGGAGCTATCAACCGAGCGGTGGTCTGCACGGGGTTGCAAGCGAACAGGCCCGTGCCGCTGATCCTGGGCGCGAGCCTGTCGACGAGGGGCTCGGCGCCCGTCAGCTCGCAGGCGCTCATGAGCCTCCTGTCCGAGGTCTTCCCGATGCTGTAAGTACCGCAGAAAGCCACCCCGAGCGAGGGCTGCATGATGTCCGTGGCCCGCTTGTTCCCGTTCGCTCTCTCCGTGGTGTCCTTGAAGAGGTCCCCCACGTGATTCAGCACACCCTTCTCGAACTCTGCCGCGTGCAGTGCTTCGCAGAAGATGCTGTGGTTGCTCTCCTCTTCGCCGTCACCTCTGCGTCTGCCTCGCGGCCTCAGCGCAGAGCTGAAGGGCCTGAGCAGAGTGGGCATGCAGGTGTAGGCCTCGGAGCGCATGAGCGGATCCAATGGCACCTCGCCCGTCAGGCCCTGCAGGCTTTGGGACCGGCCGGTGGTGAAGATGTACGGTCTGCGGTAGCCGCACGCGCTGTCAGACTCGGGGCAGAAGCCGTTGAAGGCGTCCGCGATCACCATGTCGTACGGCCCTCCGCGCCCCTCCAGGTGTACGTCCCCCCCTCGCACGTCTTTCATGTACAGGTTGGGGATGTACAGCCCGGGCGACTCCAGGGTGTCTGGGATGACCACCGACTCGCAGTACTGGTTCACGGTGCACACCTGGTGAGTGTTGTGCGCCGTCGGGTTGCACAGCACCTGCGTGCCCAACGCGTACAGAGCAGACTTTTGCTGCATCAGGGACACTCCGCAGCCCGTGAACCTCACTCCTCTGAACAACAGATAGGACAAGCCAGAGTAGTAAACGGTATCGTAGTGGTCCCTGACCACGTTGTGAGTCAACAGGGTGCTGTAGTGCATACCGAGGAGAATTTTGGCTAGGTCGTTTCCGATGCCGGAGATCTTCCTGAGTCTTATCGACCACATGTACGTGACCACGGAGTTGCGGTGGAACCCCCGGTCCCCGCATTCGGCGTGGCGAGAGGCTGTGGGCTCGAACAGTTCGCTGACGTCTTCGACATCCATTTCGGGCGCCACTTTGGAGAACAAGCATGACCCGGTCAGCCGAGCGACAGTCAGCGCTCTGTCGCCGTCCAGGCCCAGCTCGCGAGAGAGGTCCAGCTCCCCAGCCCTGTACCTCAGTGGGTCGCGCACCCAGTCGGGGTCGCTGTCAACGACGAGCATTTGGCGAAACACGCGAGCCCCCATGCCGGGAAGGATGATCCAATACATCAGGTTGCAGTAGTCCATGTCGTCTAAGGTGAAACTCTTGGGATATCCGTGTTCGTTCAATGTGGCCTTGTGCGTTCTGTGACTGCTGAAGCAGGGCATGGAGGCCACGATGGAGTTTGTCCTGTCCCCCACCACATTTTTAAACAGCGCCAGCACTCCGGTTATCAATCCCTCTAGCTGTACCAGGACCTCTTGTTCCGCATCGGTGAACTCAGCGCCCTGGGTGCGCTCTCTTTCCCCCAGAACGCGGCGCATGTGAACCGCGCATATGGGATCTGCAAACCAGGACCAGAACAGGCGGCTCTTTGTCCACTCCGCGTTGTTGAACATTTCGTGTGGCGCGTTCGATAGAATCCACTCTCTCATCTCCAGCATGCGAGCCGTACCCCCGCGGTAATTAAGCGCTTTGCTGAGAAAGGTGAGGTTGATGCTGACGGTCTTGGCGTGTTCGCTGTCTCCGAAGCGAGCCAGGAGCTCGCTTCCGATCTGCGCGATCTCGTTGGAGACGCAGTTCATCGCAGAGGAGTTGAACAGGGCCACCCTGGGCCTGACGACCCAGCGCGTGGGCTCGATGGCGGCCGATCCTCGCGCGGCGTCGGCCGGGGCTTCGGGGACCACCATGTTGCGAACGTCGAACTCCAGCAGTGACGCGGGGTTCTTGATCTTCTGGTACCAGTCGTCGCTGTGCGCCAACTGCGCCATGCATCCCACGGTGATCCCTCTGGGTCCGTTCCTCATGAAGGCGTTCAAGTCCCCCTGCAGCTTGTCCCTGCGCTCCCTGCCGAAGAGAGCTTGAGGACTGCCGAGGCGGTGCAGCTCCCTCAGCGTCACGCAGACCACGGCGCCGTCGTACTGGTGCAGGTACGAGACCGAGGGCGATCGCTGGGCCAGCTGCTTGTAGCCGACCTCTTCGGAGTCAGTGGCAGAGAGCACTTTGGACGGCGATATCTGGCCAAGTGCCGGAGCCGTGCAGCCCACCGTGAAGTACTCCCACTTGAAACCCTGGGTGTTGCTGAAAGCTTTGTGCTCCGTGGACGTCTCCCTCCCGCATCCGTGTTCCATCTGCACGCCGTCCACCAGCACGATGGGAATGCCGACCGAACGCCCGCCGCCGATCAGAATGTGGTTCACCGGCATCTCCGTGACCTGGTCCTTGAAGCTGGAGTCGTCCGCGAAAGCCAGGTCCCCGTCGCCCAGCTCGCGTTTGTTGACCAACTCCATGGTGAACTCGTAGAGCCCGTCGCCCCGCGATTTCTCGTCAGCGGCGGTGTAGACGCAGAACTCGGGCGCGAGCTTCACGTTTTCGCAAGCGATGCGAGTCCTGACGGCGCTGGAGTCTTGGGACACCACCCTGAAGAGGGTGTCTCCCACGACGAGGACCTCTGGCCTGTCGCTGCAGAGGACCCTGCGAGCGTTCTCCACCACGCACACGAAAGAATCCGGATGCGCGTTCACGGTGCCGCACATGAGCTCGGCCATCGTCAGCACAGAGTCCAGCTTCTCCGCTCTGGGGAGGGATGCGAGTTTCCGGCAGATTCTGTCCGTGAGCGTGGGCTGAGCCGCGCAGTACTCCAGGACCTCTATGGTCTTGGTGAGCTCCCACGAAGTCCTGGCCTGCTCCAGCTCCCTGCGTATCAGCTCCTCCGCCACGGAAGGCACCGTGATACCGAGCAGAAATCCAAACTGCATGGTCACCACTTTGGACGTGTGCTGAAACACCTGGCTGTACTCCCTGGTCCGAACCCCGTTTCCCACCGTGTCGTAGGTACCTCTCTGGGCCTCTCGCTGATCCGTGATCTTGTAGCGCCTCGTGAACCGCGTGCCCGTGGGCACAGACTTGTCCGGGATCAACATCTTGTACACGAAGCCCGCCAGCAAACGGCTCGTGTCCTTCTGCTGCTTGAAGAGAGACACTCCCATGTGGGCCTGCAGTATCATCACGACAGCGTCGGCCGACACCGAGGTGTTGGCCGCCGACGCCCTGATCACGTTCTCCGCCACGAGCTCGGCAAACGCCCCGGTCGAGTCGGCCAGAAACCCAGGCACTTTGACCAGTCGTTTGGCAGCCTCCAGAGATCTCAGCGAGTAAACGCTGGGGTCTGTCTTGACCACGCTCATGGTGATTTATTTCTTTTTTCTTTCTTTTTTTTTTTTTCCTTTCTTTTTTTTTTTCACCCCCCCCCTCTTCGGCGAAAGGGACCCTTGCACTCACACGATCGCTCCGCTGCGTTCACTTCTGACACGCGAGGCTGCCGTTATCCTGTAAGGTCTGTCGATCTGGGTCCCGTGCGCGTAAGGTGGGAGCTTGCTCAAAGCCGCCAGCATTTCCTCGCGGCACCTGCCCTCGTAAGTTAGTAAGCTCGGGTCATTTTGACCGTGGCGTTCCAAGAGCCTCTCCGCCACGGACACGTCCGAGGCGGAGTTGATAGCTTTCAGTTTCAACCTGGTCAGGCCGATAGCTCTCTTGCGCGTCAGCGCGAAGTCCCTGAGGCGAGGTTCGGCTTCGTCAGCCTCGTCGCCTTCCTCGTCGCCGTACTCGTCGCCGCTGTCTCCGAGGACCTCATAACGGTACCCACTCGGGCCGCGTGCCGTCCGCCCGTTGCCGCAAAGGCAGCAGAGCGCCTTGAACAATACGCAGAACATGGCCGACTAGAGGGGTCGAAGAAGCGGCGGGAGCAGCTGAGTACGGGTGAGCCGAGGAGCGGATTCTCATTAACCCCTCCCGGTTACCGTCCGAAAGTCGAGTCGAACGGAGTCGTGACGATGAAGGCGGACGAAGAACCGCAAGGGTTCTAGAGGACTTCAGGAACGGCCGTTGCGCTCATCGTGCACGCAACCGTAATCGCCCCCGCGGAGAGGCGCGCTGGGACTGCTACGAGCAGTGCTACGACCTGTTGCCGCTACACAGGGACGTCGCGTCTTGGGCTTTTGTGAGCGAGGATCCGCAGCTGGCCGTGGTGATAGAGGAGATCGTGAACACTTTCAGCCCGGCCCTGTCGGTGGAGTTGCTGCTGTGCAACGTGCTGGGCAGCAACAGCGAGAGCGCCGCGTGCCTGGTCCGCTATCTCGTCGGGCACTACGTGGCCAACCGCCCCTGCTGCGGGCACATCAAAAGCACCCTGAGGAACATGATCCGCTGGACCGTGCTGGCGGGCTTCGTGCCTTGCCTTTTCCTGCCGTGGAAGAAAATCAGATCCCTCGGTCTCGGCCTGTCTGGTAAAGCTGCCGTGATCAACATGGTTTCGGGCTCCGGCGGGCCGGACGCGCGCCCCAGCAAGCGCTGCAGGAAAGATGCCGAAGCGGCCCCGCCCCGTAGTGCTGGACGCCTGTTTGTGGTGTCGCCGGACGGCCTCAGCCCTCCCGGGGCAGCGGCCGAAGCGATCCAAGAGAAGGAGGCTCACGACGAGGCGCTTCCTCGCGTGCTCGAAGTTCCCTTGGACAGTCTGGCGAAGACAACCAAGTTGCTGATGATGGCGTCGGTGCCCTGTGCGCCGGCGGCCGTGGTGTGTAAGATAGTCGCGGACTGGGTGAGGGGAGAGCGCGAGGCTTTCGTTCGGAACCCCGTGAAGGAGACAGAGCTGAAGATGTCTGTGGTGACTCTATGGGGTGTAATGAAGACCTTCGAACACGAAAAGCTGCGAAGAGGTCACGATGGAAGAGCGGGTCCCGGGTGCTCCGCACGACCCGTCCGCGCTCTACATCAGCCAGCAGCCCCGAGAAGCTTCGGCCGAAACCGCTGTGGGCACCGGGCGTTGATGAGACGACGAGACACGGACTCTCTCCCTGGAAGGCGACAGACTGGTCTTTCGGGCCTCTCCGAAGCTGGGAACCGAACACGGTGGAGACTCTCCGCCAAGCGCCCCGCTGCCCGGCTGCCTTTCTACTCGCCGAGACGAGAGGGACAAAGCCCCAAGCCCTCTTTCGGCCCGATCCTGCGCTTCGCGCGTGGGGGCCTTGACGGTGCCGTGACGGGGAACGGGATCGTGAGGACGAACGGGAGGCTGAGGCGGAGGAGGAGGAGAAGGAGGTGGAGGAGGAGGAGGCGATGAAGTCTCTTCGGTGGAGATCGTGGAGTTCTCCCGTCCGAATCGAGCAAACGTGGACTCCGCTTCGACCCTCTTCTCGGATGCCTTTGTAGCTTTGATTCTTTTTCCGATGAAAACTACCCCGGAGGACTGCGCCCGCCGTCGTATTTGTCTTTTCGATCTCCTGCACTGCTGGCCGTCTCTCGAGTTCTCGGGTAGGCTGTGTGTTGGGCAGTCGCCAACCTCTCCCGTTCTGACCCTCACGCGCTTCAGACTGGACCGTTCGGGCCCCGACTCGTCTCGTCGTGTCGAGACGCGGGCGGCCTCTCGACTCGAGCCCTCTTCGTGCCGCTCTCCTCTCTCAGAGGGGCTCAGGAGGCCTTCTTCGGCGAGAGCGGCGAGACGTTCCGCGTCCCCTTCGGTTGCGGGGCACAGGGTTCGTCCGGCCGTCGGGCTCAGCGAGCTGGAACCCAGCGCGCTCGACTCCAGCCACACGACGAGGCTGGTCCTCTCCGCGTGAAGCCGCGCTTCGCCCTTGAGCATCCACAGGGCTTCCAGGCTGAGTTCTTGCACTTCCTCCAGCGCTACCCTTATCCACAGGGTCTTCCGGCGGCCCGGCTCCAGCGGGCAGAGCGCAATCAAGGAGGTTTCAGCTGGCACGCCGCTGTCCCCTAACGACCTAAGGAACCCGTTGATCTGTTCCACTGGGGAGCTCTTCCGCCCGGCGCGCAGCTTGTGCTCCTCTGTCGGGGTGTACTGCACGAACGCGCAGCCCCGCTCGGATCGCACCACCCCGATCAGGCAGTCGAGCGTGACCACTTCATCGCTCGCGAGGGTCTCGTAGATCCCAGGAGCCGGCCGAGAAGGCCTGACTGCCGCGCCGTCGATCCCTTCGTTCTCCGAGTGGAGATCTTTCTCGGCCCGTCTCGCCACACCGCTGACTGCGGGCGTTGCGGCGGAGGGACGGGCTCCGAGCGGAGCCGAGGCGAAGGCTGCGCTCGGCTTGTAGGAGTATGAGAACATGGTGGCCGGTGGAAACGGCTCTTGTCAATTTCGCGGGTAATCAACAGGCCTCTGGGCTTGTAAATAAGCGGGTCAAAATCGGAGCGTCCTCGGGAGTCCGGAATCTCGATTCGCTCTCTGCGTGCGCCGGGATCCGCACGCTCTGGGCTGCACCTACTGGCAGACGACGGTCACGGTCAAACTGTTGCGCCGAAATATCATTTCGTACGCTCGCAAAAAATCAAGACGATAGAAAACAAATGAAACAACTCTCATACAATTTTATTCGCAAGCGTTTGCCTTTGACCACTTTCTTCACGAAAAGGACCTCGGAATTCTCCGAACAAATAAAAGGACAAAAAAGTCTTTGTCACACCTGAACGTACTTTATGTTGACGGCTTGAGACATTGAGGCACAACTTTCAGTTTTGTTCTCTGGTTGCTTTTCGTTTGCACACGTCTGCTTTCAACCACTGTTTGTTTTTGTTCTTTCACAGCTCATTGCCCCACTCTGAGATTTCCCGACAGAAAAAGTCTTCCTTTTTCGAAAATACAAAATATTTCGTCCAAGCTTCCCCTCTCCCAACCTTTGTCCCCGGTGGCTCTGCTTTGACAGTCGAAGCCCTCACGTTCGTGTACCAGGCACGATTGACCGTTGAGCACCCGCTTCGTGAACATCAACCGGCCTTGAGTGACCCACAGCCCTCACGGTCACAGTGGAACTGTAACACCTGAACATACTTCATTGTGTATGCTTATGAAACCTTGACGCAATAAAACAATGAAACAGCACTGTGTTTGTTTTCTCACAACTTTTATTTTTATTCAGATGTGTTCGCTGTCAACAACTTTCTGCGTGCACACAACCGTTTCTTTTCTTTTTTTCTTCCTTTCGATTCTTCTCTTCATCTTTCAACCTTTTCTTTTTCGCCAACAGCCGTGTCGTCTTTGTGGTCTCCATTAAGATCTCAACCTCAGAGCCAAGAGTTCGAAAGCGCGGTCCAGGGCCCCGGAGAACTCATCGTCCGAGAGAAAGTGTTTCAAGTTCAGCTGGGAGAGGCACTCGCCGATTTCGCACGTGCTCGTCAGGTCTCTGGGCCTGTAAATGGGCTCGTCCCAACCTTCGCCCTCTTCCAAGGTCCACCTCGGTCGCGGACCGTCTGAACGAACGGGGGGGCGGCGCGCAGGAACCCTGGCTCCCCTCTCTGCGATCTCGTACACCGCGTGCCTCCAGAACTCCGAGAGATCCAGACACTCGCCGCAGCGGGGGCACTCCGCTCGTCCTCGGGCGCTCCCGGACCGGCCCGTGGGGACGCGGTGGGCCTCCGCCGCCACCTGTCTCGGGAGCGTGAACTCGGCCCTCTGCCCGCCGCAGAGGCTTGTGTCGTCCGCGTCCGAGGGGAGCCGCGAGAGCGTTTCGGGGATCAGCCTCATGTATCCGAACACGTCTCCTCGGCGCGTGTAGACAAAGTGCCACTCTCCGCCGAGTGCCTCGCCGGCCCGCGGTCCGTCGGGCCGCTCGTTGCGAACTCCGCCGAACTCGAGGGCCTTGAGTTCCTTGACGCGAGCTTCCACGCGTTTGAGCCTCTCCGTGCAGGCTGCGGTCAGGTCACGCAGCTCCTTCGCCAGCGAGCTCACCCGAGCCGCGGCTCTACGAGAGGTGTCCTCTCGTTCGAGGGAGCTTAAGTTGGATTCGTAGTGCCGGTTCACTATCTCCCAGACCCTGAGGATGGAAGCTCGAGGGAGGCTCCCAACTTCGTTGCTGCCGCTCACTTCGGTCGTCATGGTAGGGGGGGGTCGCTATCGTGGGGGCCGCGCCGGTCATTTAGCCCGACCGCCTGGGCGAGCGTCGTCGCTGGCCTTGGTGGACCTGTCCAGCGCGTGCCTCAGCGTGAGTTCGCTGTAGCCGAGTCGTGAGAAGTCGACGTCCCGCAGGTCAGGGAAGCCCTCCGGGGGGCGGCGGGTCAGGTCGTTTTCGCAGTGGCAGACCACAGCCGCTATCAGCTCTGCTCGAGCGGCCTCTTTTCCCTCCTCTCTCAGGTAGGCTTCGTGGGCCGAGAGCATCTCGCGGTGCCGCACGCTCGGGTTGTCCAGGAGCCACGGGACCAGGTGGACGAACTCTGGGTTTTTCTGGTAGTAGTTGGAGAGGACTCTGTCCTGAAATGCCGTCAGCCGGCTCCCGTAGCGGCCCGCGAACAAGCCCCTCAGCGCCTCCCTGTAGCCGGGCCAGCGCGTGGGGTGGTTCCGGTCCCTGACTCGCAAAAAGTACATCTCCGTGAGGTACACCAGGCAGACCTTTTCCCTGGTCGTAAGAGTGCCACCTCGCTCGTGCGCCAGCTCGCAGCAAAGTCTGTTGAAGTGGCCGTGGAGCTCCACGAGCGAGGCCACGGAGGCCAGGGCCCGGGGGAGTTCTTCGGCCGCGCTCTTCACCCTCTGCGAATTGATGGACATGGAGGAGAAAAGTTGGTGCCTGTTCTCCTCGCCCGTCACGTTCACCGAAGAGAAGAAGAAGGGAGTGTGAAAGTCCTTCTTCGTGTCTTTCATGCGAATCACCACGCTCGCGGGGTTCGCCACGCCGTACATGTAGCTCGTGAAGTTTTCGTTGTTCACCTCGAAGGGCTTAGCGGAGACCACGCAGGTGCCCTGGGCCATGGACACGGTCTCGAACAGCCCCCTGAAGTAGGGCTGCAGCGCGTGCTTCGCGTTGGACGTGTAGTTCGCGCTGCGGCTGGGGTTGGACGAGAACTCGATGCGGGTGTTCTTGTAGCCGTGTCGGGAGCTGAGCTTCTTCTTGTCCGAGACGAAGCGGAGCCTGCTCACGAGCTTGGTTTTCGTCGTGTTGGACTGCTGAAGGGCGTAGCGCCTGAGGCTCTCTGAGTACACCACGGCGCTGAACTTGCGGTTGCCCACCGTGTTCACGTGAAGCACGTGGAGGAGCACGGAGCCGTTCAGGTCCACCACGCAGCTGCCGGCGGCCCTGAGGGTGTCGTTCGTCTCCTGCGGAGAAGGGCGCCGGGGCTCTGGCTCCCCGCCACGCCCGAGCACATCGGGGCTAGGGACGGCACGGTACGGGCCTGCGGAGCCAACCAAGTTCGCGAGTGGCATCGGTGCTGGTCCAGGAGCCACAGCGCCGCGAGCCAGCACAGTCGAGACACTCGGGTCTCTCGCAACATTCCTCCCCCCCCGTTGGATCTAGGCCCTCGCTGTGCACGCGGATCTGGTGGAAGAACGGGGCAGTCTCGCCCCTGCCACACAGAGCCGGTACTCGCTCCTCGCGCCGGACGGCGGCCTTTGCGCTGGGAGAAGGGTCCATGCTTGCCGTGCAAAAACAGCGCCTCCCTGAGCTCGCTGGAGCAGAGGGTCGTCGACTGTAGCGGCCTCGAGAAAAACAGCTCCACGTTGAAGAGCAGCAGCCTGCGGTTGCCGGCGTAAACCAGCACCAAGTGGGACCAGAGTAGCTCGCTCGCGATTTTCACTTCGGCCGAAACGTCAGGAGAACGGCGCACGCAGTCCCACTCGGGAGGTGGAGCGGAGGAGAGGTTTTCCGTCAGGTACTCCAAGGCCCTGGTCTCGTACGCGAGGCTCGGGGGCGCCGCCGATCCCCCGGACTCGGCGGCCGCCGCCAGTTTAGAGCGCAGCGTCCTCGCGGCATCCAGAGCCCTGCCGTGACAGTCGCAGAGGAAGCACAGCCTGCAGTAAACGGGCAGCAGCTTCCCCAGGAACCGCACGCGGCCGGCCGGTCCGGGCCTCAACCGCCCGAAAGAGCCGTGGACGCGAGGGTCGTAAACGACGTAGGCGCGTGCCCTAGGGGACCAGACGTCAGGTCCGGAGACCAGCTCCCGATGCTTGACCAGGCACTCTACTAAAGGCACGTCGGCGAGCGAGGCGCTTCCGAGTTCGTCGACCAGGTATTGGATCAAGTGGGCGCAGTCGGTTATGTCCACGCAAACGGGAGGTTCGCGTCCCGCGGACATCCCCGAAATTTTTTTCGTGGCGAGCGCCGTCAAAGCATGCTACGGCTCGCTCCCGGACTGGGAGGGCGAAGGCGAGCTGAACAATGAGCCTCCTGCGCCCAAGAGAGTCAGGGAGGAGGACGACGACCAAGGAGAGAGTCCTATCGACGCTGGAATACAGGAGGCTGTACGGCGAACTGAGGGCCAAAGCCCTCTCTGACATAAAAGACATGGTGCGCGAGCACGTGGAAAGGCAAAGCACGGCCTCGACCTCGTACCAGTTCATGAACATGTACGGGCTGTGCTCCTTCGAGGAACCCCGCGACCCGCGCGATCGACACCATAGCAGGGAAGAAACGCCTAGGTGCAAGTTCACCAACCTCGCGTGTCCCGTGGCCTGCGAGCGGACGGCAAACTCGGAGACGCTCGTGTCGGTCTGCGGGGTGCTCAGCCCTCTGGTGAGCGCGCGCGTGCAGCCCGGAGAGCTGCAGCTGACCCGCTGCGGGGAGCTCGATTACAGCAGGGCCGAGGAATCCCTGCGCAGACTGGAGGCCCGTCGCAAAACGAGGCCCGTCGGGACGACGCAGGAGGGCCGCTTGGGAAACACCATCGGGAGCATGGAGTCCCGATTCGCTTTCTGCGTGCGACGGGATCTGCACGCTCTGGGCTGCGCCTACCGGCAGCTGATGCTCACGGTGGAGCTGTTACACCTGAACATACTTCATTTCTTACACTCGTGAAGACTCGAGGCAGCGAAACAATAAAACAACGAAAACGGCTGTGTTTGTCATGTCACTTTATTCTTTATTCGTAGGCTTGCTTTCAATCACTTTCCAACCGCACACAAGTGTTGTCTCCTCTTTCGCAAAATCATCTAAACGGACGAGACGGAGCGGTCTACGGCATGCTTTCGCGACACCCCAGCCTCTTCCCCTGCTCTCTCCTCCCCGGCCGCTGGCCGTCCCGTCGGCCCTCTCCTCAGCACTGGGCCTCTTGTCGTCACTTGAGCTCAGTGTCGCGGCCGAGGTAGAGCCGTCGCGGCCAAACGCGTTTCATTTCGTACGTTTGTGAAGGCTGGAGACAAGAAAATGACCAGACGACTCTGTGTTTGTTCTCTCACAACATTTTTATTCGCACATGTTTGCTTTCAACCACATTCCAAGTGCAAAGTTGTTTTTTTTTTATTTTTCTTCCTTTCCATCTATCACAGCCCACACACCCCACCACCATCTCACGGCAAAAAGAAAAATTCTTCGTCCTCGGACACCCGACCCGTCTCACAGGCATCCCAGCGACCTCTCTTGGCGTCGTCGGCGCCGACAGAGTGGTCCAAGGGGCGTTTTGCATTTTCTTCCCCCGCGCCATCCTCCTGCCACGGCTCGAGCTCGGCGTCACCGTCCATTTGCCCGATGACCTCGATGTTGCTGTCTTTCACCGCGGACACCAGGGCTGCAAACTCCGTCTCCTTCATCTCCGGGGCCATCATCCTGATACGGCCCACGTCGATCCTGGGCAACACGCGAGACACCTCTCGCTTGATCCTCTCCAACACCTCGTCCCCGGTGGCGCTGCCTTGAGAGGCGATGCCGTCAAAGCCCCCGTATCCGCGGTTCGTATACAGGGCCGTGTTCACGCAGCCGTTGCTCATGATCGTCACTCGGTAGTAGCAGCCCAACCTGCAGGCCTTGAGCGACCCGAACGACTTCTGGGTGTTCGAAAACAGCCTGAGGCTGGAGCAGATCGTAACCGGTGCGTGGATCAGGCAGTCCGCGTTGGCGAAAGCGTGGGAGAACAGCAACCGGCGCTGGCCATCGCTGAACATAACCCTGTTGTAGCAGAGACCGTGCTGCCGCATTATGTCTCTAACTCGAGCCTTGGTGCCTCCTATCATGGCCAGCGATTTGCGCAGGTAGCAGGGGAGGCGGGGGTCGTCGGGGTGCAGCCACTCGACTGTTTCTAGATCGTGATAGTTTATCGGTGCGTGCGGATTCGGTTTGCTGAACATGGCGCACGTCAGCTTCAGGCAGTTGCCGTACAACGCCTGGAAGACGTTCGTGTTGTCGCTCTCTTTCCCGTGCCTGAATTTGGCCACGGTGGAGAGGGAGACCAAGCGGGAGCACAGCGTACTGTAGTTGGGTTTGGCCCCGGCGTAAGCTCCGTGCGCGAGCTCCACGCAGAAGAACCCCAAAGTCATCATGACGGTCTGTCTCATGGTCATGGAAAGCGTGAGCACGCACATCGGCAGTGCGCCGTGGGCGAGGGACAGGCGGTACTCGCTCTTATCGTCTAGCGCGTCCTTGTGTATCTGCTCGTTGAAGCCGGGCTCGCTCATGGCTTTCACGCAACCCACCTCGGTGAACTCTCCGGAGTTGAACCTGTGGTGATAGCGAGTGAAG
Organism: Oryzias curvinotus; assembly: GCA_023969325.1. NCBI lineage: Eukaryota > Metazoa > Chordata > Actinopteri > Beloniformes > Adrianichthyidae > Oryzias > Oryzias curvinotus. The sequence goes on from JALJSC010000096.1 coordinate 13,418, forward strand.
AAAGCGACCTCGGTCACCACCCTCTCCGCGCACACGGGTTCCTGGGCCGTGGAGAGCATCTTTTGCATGCGGCCGCCGGCTTCGCGCCTCAATCCACAGCCCACCTTGGGCGCCTCGTCCCGTTCCAGCGCGACCCTGAGCGCCTCTAGCAAGCCCGTCTTGAGCGAAAGGCCCAGAGTGACGCTGGAAAAGTCTCCAAATGCCGTCTTGTACTTGGCCGGAGGCTTCCTGTCCTCGGGGCCGGTGAAGATCTTGCCGAAGGACAGGCTCTTGCCCTCGGACTGACCCGCGAAACTGACGCCGGCCGTGTACAGGCAGTTGCCGGCGCAGGGGCCGCTCCACCCTTCCAGGCGAGAGAACAGCTCTCTGCTCTGGTGACGCGCCTCGGCCGCGAACCTCCTCATGGAGCCGTTCAGGGCCGCCATCACGGTCTCACAGAACTCGCTGTTGGCGTGGCAGGGCAGCATGTTGCGGATCGTGCCGAAGAGCGCGCACTGCACGTAGGCCATCACGTTGTCGCAGAGCAGGCTGGAGCGGATGAGGTCGACGTGCTCGCCCGGGGACACGGCCATTTTCCCGATGCAAGAGTCGCGAGTCATGCGCAGCCTGTCTCCGAACTGGGGGGCCACGAACCAGAGCGTTTTGCTAAGGCTCTCCTCGATCTTGTAGCCCAGAGTGCGCAGCTGCAAGCTGGCGCTGGTCCACGTGAGGTCGTCCTGCAGCACGGAAGAGACATCCGCGCCGTCGTTCGTGATCTCGTAGCCCTTGAACAGCCTGTAGTGCTTCAGCTTGGCTTCGGGGTCTGCTTTCGCCTCCGGGCCGTCCGCCTTCCTGGGGAACGCTTCGAACCACGGGATGAACATGGGCTTCAGCAGGGTGGCGGCGCACAGGGGGTCGCAGAAGTTGCCCTCCAGGAACGGGGAGAGAGCCACGCTCATGAGCGTGGCGAGGCTAGCTTCGTCCAGGCAGGAGCTGAGGAACACGGCCGTGAGCTGGACGAGAAACAGAAACAACATGTGAGCCGGCTCCTCTCCCTTGACGTGGGGGATCGCTTTCTCGCTGAGATCCTCCACGTCGAACAACCCCGTCAGTTGGCTAGCCAGAGATGCAATCCGCCTGGCCTCCCGCGTGTTTTCTCTGCGAAACTTGACGAACACAGAGGGGCAGAGCTCCCCGTCGTTCATCGGCGGCTTTTCGACCGCTCCGCCGTCCTGGCTCGGGGCTCCCTCGCCGCCGTCTCCGACGCTCAGGGCCTCCCGGTAAAGGCCGAGGACTCGCTCTGTGCCGAACAGTCCGCACAGACCCGAGAAGAGCGCTCGTTCCTGCTGGGGGTCCACGCGAGGCACGTTCCTCATCCCGGTGAAGTGACCCAGGTGTTCGGCGTGCACTCTCAACACCCTGTCGGGGAACAGGGCCGGGCAGTAGACATGCAGCGTGACGGGCGATCCGAGGAGCACGGGCGCGAAAGCTTCCACGGGGCACGGGTAAGCGACGGCGGAGTCGTGCGGCCCGGTTGCCACGCAAAAGCAGCCCTCGTCCAGGCTTACCTGGAGTGCCTCCACAACCACGCCGTGTGCCATAACAAAATGAGACAGGGTTCTCGGGACGGTACGAGCGTTCGAGCTCAGCTGGTCAGGCTGCTGACGAGCAAGGCCAAAGCTCCGGTCGAGGATTACGGCGAAGCCTACTCGCTGTGCTCTGACCTTTGGAATTCCACTCTGCGCCCCACGCTGGTCGGCTCAGACGGTCTGTTTGGAGAGGGGACTGTGCCCGACCGCGACGAGCTGTCTAAGCTGAGGGGGCGCGAGGCGATGCTCAGGGTGGCCCTGCTTGCTGACTTCTACAGGTTCCAAGCAGAAGACTTGTTCTTTGACGAGTCGCACTCTACGCACAAGGCCCTGACCCTCAGATTGGAGGCTTTTAGGCTTTTCTCGGACCAGCGGGCAGAGGGCAGCTCCGTCCTCCGACCTCTCTCTCGGGAGATATCGGGAGCGCCTCTCGACGGCGGAGCGGGCCCTCAGGCCAAGTCGCGTCGGATTCAAGCGGGTCTCGGAGCAAGCAAACGGGGGAGACGGGCGACACGTGTCCTGCGCTCAGCGTCTCCTTTCGCCACCCTCCGGACGACCTCGGCTCCGTCGAGCAGCCGCCCGGAAGGCGACGGGTCGAGCGAAGACCCCGTGAAGTGGTCTCGCTTCTGCTTTGCCCCCAGGAGACGGTCGTACCACTGCAAACTCGTCAGAGCATTTCAATGCGTCAAGGCCTCGGGCCACTCGATGCTCGCGCTGAATTCGGAGTGGCCCTTGAGCTGCTATTACAGGCTGGCCGCCGCTTACACAACGGACCGGCCGCTCGAGATGGCCGCGGCGTGCATCCCGCAGCTCAGGGAGGCAGCGGACATGGTCAGCAGGGAGCAGTTCGGGCAGCTGCGAAGCCAGAGCCCCGAACGACGGATGCTGCTGTACGCCGTGTTGAGCTGTCACATAAACTGGATAGACTACAACCACAAACAGATACTGCTGGCACCCGTGGGGCTTCCGGGCCGGGACCGGGCTCGGGCCGCGGAGGGAGACCTGAGGTGCGTCAGGTGTCTGAAGAACCAGACGTTCCGATCGTCCGAAGTGAAAGGCAACCCCAGGAACATCGACGTGACGTTCGATTTCGAACAAATGAAATTCGTCTCGTCCTGCTGCGCGGCCCCGGTGGCGAACGTGCCGCTCAGCACGTCGACCGTGAACACGTGCACCTTCACCGACCTGAAGCAGATGTACACCGTGTGCCCCGCTTGCAAACAGACCATTTTCTCAGAAGTACTAGTGGACTTGGAAACGCTCCACATGCGCTGCGTGTTTTGCGCATCAAACCGAATCGGCACCTGAGATCCCGTCAAGTCCTCCTGCCCCTCCCTCCTTGACCCTCCAGATGGACCGGGAACCGGAGACCGAGGCGTCAGTGTTTCGAAGCGTCTGCGAGCTGCCCGACCCGACGTTTCGGGACATAATGGACAGACACTACGGGAGCGAGGCCCGCTTCGCCTCTTCTCGAAGACCTCGCGGAGGGCCCGCTCTGAAGACGGGCAAGTACGACAACCTGTCCGCGTACCTGGACACCGTGTATGTGCTGGGAAGGAGGGAGCGCGTGATCGAGGAGATAGTCCGAGCTCACAAGAGCTTGGCGGTCGTCGAAGAGGACCCAGCTCCGAACGAAGGCAAGATCCCGGAGGAGGCGTCCTCGGCAGGAGCGCCCGTTGCTCTCATCAATCCTCTGCACGATTCGCAGTACTTGGACGCCGTGGCGAGCAACACCACTCTCAGCTTCTACGCGGAAATCGGAGGGGAGCGTTGGGACGAGGACCGCCCGGGAGGGTGTGAGGCATAAGAGCCTGGGCTCGGGACTCCCGATCTCAGGGGGAGAAAGACGTCAGGCTGACATCCTGCGATATCACGACGCCGCATTGGTGTCATTGTGTTTCTCTGTGCTGCTTGTGTAATTTTTGGTTGGTTTTGGAACACGTTTTCGATGGTTCGAGTCAAATAAAAGACACAACATTACTGTCTGTGTGTAGTTCACTTCAGTAGTTGTTCAGTGCGTTTCGAGTGTGCTCCAGGGGCTCTCATAAACTCAGCCATTCAAAGTGGCAGGTTTCCTCGCACAGAGTGAGGTCACCACGTCGCGTTAGGCCCCTTTTTATGTGAAATACGTGCCACTTAGAACGCTGACCTTCCCAGACCCGAAACCGTACACCGTCTGCCCCGCTTGCAAATAGACCATTCACTAGTGGAAATAGCCACGCACTACACACGCTGCGTGTTCTGTTCATGGAAACGAATCTGCATCTGAGATGTCTTCGCAACGTCCTCTCCGAACCCTCCAGATAGAGCGAGCCGTTTCAGCCCCCGAAGGCGGATGGGGACAGCGGTTTGTGGAGTTCGGGGTTCGTGGCTACTACGAGCCGTACGTCATGAGGTATCACGACAGGATGATCGCGACCCTGCCTCGCCCCATCTCGGAGAGGAAGGAACGAAAGCGTAATCGAGGAAATAGTGGACCTTCGCAAGAGTTTGGCGGTCATGGAAGAGGACCCCTCTCCGGGCGATACGACCGACGAGGAGATCGCAGAAGAGGAGTCCGCGGCAGGAGGGCTCCGAGTGCTCCTCGATCCGCGGCACGCCACAGACCGCTTAGGAGAAGATCGGAGATCCTAAGCCAAAGAACTCGGCGTCGTAGACCACTGATCTACAGAAGAATGGCTCCCACACAAAGAACAGCCCGAATTTCGGGGGTCGTGCGAGACAGCCGAGTCCGAGGAGAGGAACGTGAGATCGGCACTCCGCATACGAGGGAGGATTTCAGGGGAAGGGGAGAAGGACATCGGGAGGCCACCCTGCTATAACGGTGTGGCGGTGCCATTATGTTCGTGTGTGCTGCTTGTGCAACTTTTTTTTTTTCTCCTTTGGCACATGTTTTTGATGGTATGAGACAAATAAATGAACAAAAAAAAAAGGTTGGTGTGGTGTTTAAATTGAACTTAAGCTCTCAAGTTGATTCGGGTTTAGAAGGCATGTGCGCGACGGAGCCTTCCGAGCCTCAACTGGTTGTGGAGCTGGAGGGGTCCGATGCTCCGGTCCTTCTTGAGTACACGTGGGTGCAGCTTTACGAAATAGAGAAAAGGTTGCCCTCGAGCGTGACACTCACCGGCCCGAAACTAGGAGGTCCCGTCTTCATCCCAGTCGGGCCCGGCGCTCTGCGAGGCGCGCGCTGCATGGTCCTGAGGGTGGTGTACTCGCAGGGGAGTGAGAGTTATGGTCTGGTGACGGACAGGCATTTCAGAGCCGCAAAGCGACATGCCAAGGGCTACCCGGTGAAAAGGATCTCCGTTTTGGCCAGCGCACCCCTGGCCTGGGTTGAGCTGTGCCACTCCGAGCACTACGACACAGCAGAACCTGGAGCGAGTCTGGCCCGCGGACATGAAACGGATAAGGCTGAGAAGCTAGTGTCCTCGATATATACCAGCTTGAACCGCTTCTCCTACTACACGGTCGCGGCGTCTCGCGACGGGGACCTGTCTGAAAGGGAGAGAGTTGCGCGAGAGGTCACGGTCGCGACGCTGGCCGCGCTGGGAGCCCCGCTCGCGTTTAAAATCTTGCACGAACAAAGTCGGCTGACCTTGGCCCGCGCTGCGCTTCGTACTGACGGCAGAGCGTCAGACTCGAGCTGGCTCCCCGACCCCACGCAAGCCGTCTGGGGCACCAGTGTGCTGTGGCGACGAGAGGGTGACGCAGACCCTGGAGCCCTGTCCCGCTGGGTGGTCAACAGTCCCCTGAGGCCTCCTTCACCACCGAGCTCCGGCGTGTGGCTGCTAGCGCATCTCACTGGCTCGGGGATTGAGGTGGTCGAGCCCGAAGGCCCAGACGTCATTTCAGCGGACCGCCAGGTCCGCGCGCCTTACTGGGCCGTGGTGTTGACCGCACTGTGCTGCGGAGGGCTTTCGCGTTGGTCTCGCGAACTGGACCTGCTCTCGCGAGAGCTGCGGAGCGCTGGGATTTCCTGGGGGCGAATCTGCCAACGGTGCGGTTTTGCGAACGGCGTCTGCCCCTCGGCCTGCGAGCCAGCGGCCCTAAGGACTCTGGCTGTGTCTCAGATCGACGGCCTGCTCTTGGGAAAAATCTGCACGACCCTCTGCGCAACGGTGCCGGCGCGAGGCGGGAGGCTCTGCCTGAATCACCGTAAGACATTTGGAGTCAGTGCGGAAGAGCTGAGGGAAGGCGGGAGGCACGGCGGCGGGCTGGAAGGCAGCGGGGGGGATGAGCCGAGAAGCAAAGCCAAAGAGCTTCGCCGTCACGCGGAGGCCGAGGAGGAGCCGGACGCTGGCTGGTGGATCTGGCAGAAACGGGCTCGTCTCGAACTCAGGGAGAAGGTGCTCGGACGCTCGGTTGGAGACGATCCCTCCTATCTCAGGTTGTGGAGCAGCTACTACTCGAACGGGAGGGCCGACGAGCTCCGAGCGCAGCTCGGGGGGCCTTCTCTCTCGTCAGACTATTGGAAAGGACTGTCTTGTGGAGTTCTTGGGTATCATATCGGGACTTGTCCCTTCGGGCTCTACTGCGACCTGCTCGACATCGAGGACCGATCCCACCGTCTCAGCAGGCCGCCCATCGACGAGGAACAGCTATTTGGAGGAAGTCCTTGACGAAGCCCATGCGTTCCATAGGCAATTCGACGCCCTGGCCAAATGGTTCCACGAGAATCTGGCTGACGCCGAGGGCCACGAGGCGGTGCTGGGATTCGAGCTGACGTCCGAACTCTGCGTTAGCTACGACGCAGTGCTTCACAGGTTGACGCGAGCAGTGCAGGAGATGTTCCACGACCGGACATTCGTGAGGGAACCTGGGGGACTGGCACTCGCGGACGAAACCCTGGGAGTCGTGTCCGAGATACTCGCCGGGGGAAATGAAGCGGAGGCCGAACATGGGCAGCGGGCCCTGATGCGTGCCCTGGAATCACTTGAGTCCGCGTCCCCGGGCTGTGGTACATTTCACTGGCCTCAAGCTGAGCCACAGGGCCGCCTCAGTCCCTCACACGTTCGCGCCTGTTGGGAAAGTGTGGTACGTGTTGGCTGGGTCCTGCATGACAAAGTCCAGAGTTTAGCGGAGCGTCTCCAAGTCGCGTCAAGAGAGGCTCGCGACCAGAAAACATACGAGTCCCGCTTGGCTGAGCTGAGCGATCAACTGGGGCAGGTTAGCCTGAAGTACACCACGGACAAATCTGCCCATCAGCAGATAAAAATAGACCTCGCGAAAGAACACATGGAGATGGAAGCCAAAGTTAGAAAAGCAAACTTGGACTTGACTGAGCTGCGGCAAGAGTTAAGTTTAGCTGAAAATGTCATAGCCTCATCGAAGAAGGACTTAAGCGAGAAGGGGCGAGTCCTGGAGAAGCTGCAGAACGAAGTGAAGGAAATGAAAGCCGAAAAGGAGACAGCCTTGATGCTCTCGAAGAAATCGGAGGCCGAAATGAAGCGAAATGAGGCAGAGAAGAAGTCCTTGTCAAAGCGCGTAATTGAGCTGGAGGCCCATCTGAAGCAGAGCCGAGAGCTGGCAGCAGAACACTTAGATCGAAGCAAGGTGGAGGAGAAGCGCGCATCAAAGCTCATCGCCCAGCTGCAGGACCGAGAGAAGCAAGCGGAGGCCGAAAACGAGTCCCGGTCGAAACGCGTCAACGAGCTGGAGGCCGAACTGAAGCGGAGTCGAGAGCTGGCCGCCGAGAACGCAACCGCGACAGACGAAAGTCAGTGCCAGACCAAGGTCCTCCTGACAAGTCTGAAAGGGGCCGATGAGATGATATCCAGACAAAAGGCCCAGATAGAAGCGCTCACGAACGAAACGGAGAGGGCGACGGCAGAGATGTTGAGTCTGAATCGGATCGTGGCTGTTGTGTGCCAACTGATTGGTGTGGAGAGAAGCGCAGTAGAGAGCGACCTGATCCAAAGAATCAAGAATGCCGGGATGTGCTCTGCGGAGAGAGTAGCACGGCTGCTCCAGCACGCCTGCGTCAGAAAGCTCGAAGGACTCGACCGCTGCGATTATGAAACGTTGGGACACCCGGGAGGCTTGCTGTTCCACGACTATGAAAATTACATAGGGGCCGCCGTGTCATCTCTGTGTACGGAGCACACGCCGATGGAGCGTGACGACTTGGAAGCACCCAACACCGCCCGCAGGAAAATGTCGCAAAAGCGAAAGCTGGAAGCGGCCTCTCAGAAGCTCAGCGCCGAGCGCGTAAAGGACGAGGCCGACATGGACGGGAACGGCAGCGTCATGACACCGACGAAAATGCACAGGGCCGGAGCGTTGTCAGGAGGAGACGTGTTCCGATCGACCAAGCTCGCCCCTCGGAGCCTCGAAGGAAGGTTCGACGAAGTCAAAACCGAGGATTATCCACCGACGATTCAGTCCGGAGACGGCTCACCCTTCGGTCTCCGGTCAGGTGGCTCGGAGCTCGAATCGGGGCCGTCAGGGCACCGATGCATCCACAGCGTGCGACTCGGGAAGGGTTCGGCCTCCGTACCGATACCAAACATTGTGCGGCATTACACCCATCGAGACGTGAGGCTCATACTCTTGGGTGAGAGCAAAACCGCTCCGATGACCCTATGTGGGGTGCTGCAGACCACGGAGGAGGTCACCAGGGAATGCGCCGCCGTGGATCTACGGGGCTCGGGCGGGTTCCTACGGCTTTCGCAACTTCTTAGCTGCGAGCTGGTCGTTATGTGGTCGCCTTGCGAAGCATGCGAGATCTACGGGGCGTCCACGGAGCACCTGTACGCCATTGTGCTGAGTAGAGACCCCGATCCAGCCAGCGAGACGATGTGCTACATGGTAGCGACGCGCGAGGGAAGCGCAAACGCAGACGAGCCGTACTTGTACAACTTGGCGAAGCTGACAAAGATCAAATCCTCACAACCCGCGGCCAACTGTTCAGATCCGCCGCATTGGGATCACGGAGAAAAGACGAGCACCGCGAGCGACAGGGCGCCCGTGGTGGAGGTTTCGGAAATCACCCTGATTGGAAATTGAGCCGCTGTCACATGAGGGGACCAGTTCAGAGCATAGGAGTCTGGGCTCGGGAACGCCTGTTTGGGAGAAAAGGATGTGGGGCTGCCGCCCTGAGACATCATGTTTGCCATTAGGTTCATTGTGTGCTGCTTCTGTATCCTTTTATTTTTGGAACATGTTTTGGATGGTTGAAGTCAAATAAAAGATAAAATGCTGTAGTCTGTGTGGTGTTTAAATCGATCTCATACCAACGTCCTTGTGTCAAGCGGTTCTGTGCCTTTATTGCGTGCCCTTGCATTTCGAGTTTGCTCCAGATGCGATCATGAAATTCACTTTTTGGTTTGACGGAAAGCTCTCCCGTCAGGGCCTTTTTCCTTTGACATACTAATGAGGCTGCGGCAACGGGAGGAAGACCCAAGGGGCCGAGAAGAAGAAAGGCAACCTGACCGTTCTGAGATCACAGAGACTCACGGACACCCTCAAAATGCACAAGCTCCGGTTGGGTGAAACCAACGGTCGCAGAACGCTGATCGTCAGAACCTCATCCGAGGAGACGACTTACGCGGAGCGCGAAGGAATGGGTGGTAGAACGGAAGATGGTCGCCACCCCATTGGCCGCTGCGCTTGTCCAGACGAAGATTTCGCCGGTTGGGACTCTGACGTTGATGCTCTGAGCGGAGCGAATGCTTTGATCGCGGCCGGCATCGCAGCGTTGCCCGTACGGGTGAGGCGCGTGGGAAAGACTCACTTGTTCGTGGAGTACGCGATTGCAACAGAGAAGAACGGAGACCCGGATTTGCGGCGCATGGGGGTGGCGTGGCTCTGCACGAATTACTCCGGCGAAGGGACAATACTTGCCAACGGAATGCACGGCGTCATCCGCTGCTGTGAAAGAAGACTCTTGGAGGGCATTGCCGAACAAACACCCACCTGGAATTTGCTGCACGTCCCCCCTGACAGGGACAAGCACTGGGGCACGAGAATGCGGCCTGTTTCTTTGGAGGAGATACGTTGCGTAAAACGCAAGTGAGCACGGCTGGAAAGTGTGAAAGTCTGCACCAAAGATTTTCAGACAGAATACTGCGACGCCAAGACAACTCTGTGAATGTCCACGGCAAACGAATAAAGAGCAGAAAAAGTGAATGTGTCTGAGTCTTTTTATTTGCATAAGAAGCTCAACGAAATCAGGGTCAGCGAAACAACACGGAATAACACACTTTGACTCTTATCAGATACAATGTAGTAAAAACACGTTGTTCTTGTCTTGTTTTATTTTTCATTTTAAACAAACACCAAAAAAAAAAAAACAAATAAAGACCTCGATACCATAAGCCTTGTTGCGCATGACCACAGGGCCCCGAGAGAACCCGGGTAGACCGTTCAGGCCAGCGCATCACAAAGTTTGGACAAAGCCCCTCTTTGCTAGTGAAGCAGAAGAAGCCCGGGGCAGAGGTTACAGGGATTTGGGACTGTCGAGAAGACAACGGCGGGGACGGTGGGGATAAGGCCGAGGCAGGGGTTACAGGGATTTGGGACTGTCGAGAAGACGACGGCGGGGACGGTGGGGATAAGGCCGAGGCAGGGGTTCCAGGGATTTGGGACTTTCGAGAAGACGACGGCGGGGATGGTGGGGATGCAGCTGGTGATGGCGCCGGCAATGACTGTGGAGGGTCCGTGATGGTTGAAGAAGCCAGAGGATGTCAGGCTCTGTGAGAGCTGCTGGGGTGGGGAAACGTCCATCTGTCGGTAGCCGTCCTTGTTCAGAGCAGCTCGGGGCTCTGATGTGAGCTGAGCGGGGAGCAGCTGATGGGAATTGTGAATAAATCCACAACTTCCGCCGTAGAGGCATGGGCGCCCCTTATAGAAATGGTGGCAAAGTTTCGTTTTGAGCTGCAGGCTCCGCAGGTCTCCGTAGCCGTGGGCGTGCCGACATTTCCCTCCGTACTTGCAGACGCCGTTCTTCGCGAAGAACCAGCACAATTTAGTCTTGTAATTGGCGGAATTACAGCCAGGTTTCTGCTGCGGCATACCGCCGTCTCCGTAGCAGCCCGATTTGCTCATTTTGTTGGTAAGGGCAGACGTGGGGGATCCGTGATGGTTGAAGAAGCGAGAGGATGTCCGGCTCTGTGAGAGCTGTTGGGTGTTCAGAGCAGCTCGGGGCTCTGATGGGGGCAGAGCGGGGAGCAGCTTATGGGAATTGTAAATAAATCCAACCATTTTGTTGGTAAGGGCTGCGATGTCGATGTTGGATATGAAGGAAAGAAAAAAAAAAGAAATAAAAAATCCCCAACTAAATCCTTTCTACGTAGGAGCTGTGTCATAGAACACAGAGAACACAGCCGCTAAAATGTCCTAGTTCCAAAGCTGCAGACGAGAGATGGGGCCAGCTTTTTACCTCGCCAGGTCAGCGTCCAGACAGCCCGACCTTTTCTATTCACTCTGTCTGACCGCAATTGACTCTGTCCGACCGGCGCTCAGGGAGTCCGACAGTCATTCACTCTGTCCGACCGACCCTTAGGGAGTCCGACCACACATCACTGAGTCAGATGGCATCTTACGCTACCAAACCGAGATGTAGGGGAGGGGAGCCCAGTCACACGTCACAGATGGCGAACGGCATTCACCTCGGAATTCACCAGAGTTCAGAGAGTCACCCACTCTGAGAATCCGTCCTCCGCCCTGAGAGGCCGACCGAGGCAGGCAGACTCTGACGCCGTACACCACGCTCTGCATTCTTGAACGAGCTCCTTTATTTCGCACTCAAACGCACAGTGTCCATCTCAGAGAGCACCGAGCTTTTCAAACGGTTTCACGACAAGATACATCTGCTTCTATCCAAAGGAAAGTGCACATGCAACACAGACAAAATGAAAAAAAAAAATACACATTCGATCCAACTACACCAACTACAGCATCTTAGTCCTCCTCAGCTTTGCGGATCTGGGGATCGCAGGCCCTGCTCCGCCTCCCCCTCCGCAGTACACCAAGTAGATGATCCCAGCAGAAAGCGCTCCGCACCAGGTCGTGAGAAGGCCCATCGAAATCCACAAAGCCGAGCTGCTGGCGAACCCCGACAGCCAGCCTCCCAGAGAGACTCTCCCGGCCACGATCTCGTTGTACTTTGCGTCAAAGTCAGCCAGGTCTCTGGTGATGTTGTTCAGGTTTTGACGCACGGACAACAGGTTTGAAGTCGTGTTCACGGCTCGCAGCAGCTCCATTTCAGGAGTCCCGGGCAGACTGTCTTTCAGCAGGTCCGCGAACGACACCGGCCCGTCCGATATGTGCGGCCTGGAGAAAGGCTTCAGCGGGGGTGATTCGATCTCGACCGTGACCGACCCCTCCATCCAAGTTACCTTCTTGTCGCGGTAGCAGATGTTTCTGTGGCACTCTCCGCACACGGTCTTGCATTCCGAGGGGTCCTCAACGCACCGCCTGTACCTTTCGTGAAGCTCGGGCCTCCTGCAGTACTTGCCGTGGCACTCGGACGGCTCGTAGAACCGTCCGTCTATGAGCCAGACGTCGTAGTCGGGCCAACAGGGAACGCCGTCGGTGCTGATTTTGGGCATGGGTATGATCCCTCGGACCACGGCGCGCTCCACGACGTTCGGCAACGAGTGCACGATGAACAGCTTTCGATTTCTGTACAGGGCCGCGCCCACGGTCGGGAACTCGGACAGACCCGGGTGATCGCGCATCACGGTCATGCCGCTGGGGCAGCTCCCCGAGCGCTTGGAGGCGATTTGCCTCAGACAGTTTTCCACCCCCCTGGCCATGAACTTGGTGTGCATGGCCGCCTGCATCATCTGATGGGTCACGCTTTGCATCTGAGCGTACCACATCTGGTAGCTGGCCATCACAGAGAACTTGACGTTGGTGTCTCGCAGGGCTGCCTCGGTGTTTCGCTTCATGGCGTCCCTGAGGAGTCCAAAGTTTTTGTTGGCGATCTCGGTGTTGCGCTTCATTTTCCTCTCCTGTTCGTCTATCCTCCCGTCTATCAGCGCCACGTTGGCGTCGAGCCGGTTGCTCACCTCCACCAGTTGCCCCGCGACATTCGTGAACGCGTTCTTCAAGGAGTCCATCTGGACCTCCAAGCGATCCACTCTCTGGGACACGTGCAATGCCAGACCCAGGGCAGCGCCTCCGAGCAACGAGCCCAGGAACCTCTTGTGCCTCATGCGGCGTCGCTCGGGCCCGTCGAGCGCCGGGAAGGGTGCGTTGTCGGGCAGAGCGTACGCGGAGGCCTTGCGCTCCTGCACGGCCAACTCCTCCAGACCCTCTCTCATCAGGTCTCCGGCCCTGCGGGCGTCGTCTGTGATCTCGTGCGCCGAATCGCACAGCTTGCCGTAGTCTCTCCGGCAGCCGTCGTCACCTCCGCAGACCGAGATCAGGCAGGGCTTGAGGGCGCTCACGTCGTAGTTCACGCAGCTCACGTTCAGGTTGATGTAGTCCAGGCCCGGGGTGAAGTTGGACACAAAGTGGATGGCCTCCGCCGGTTTCACAATCACCCCGCGATCGTGCTCCACCACCGGCCTGTCCAAAGCATAGCTGTCATCCACGGAGACTAGATTCAGGCCCTGGCTGCTCTCTCCTGTGTTGTGCGCGGTGCACACCCTGCTCACGGGCGGAGCGTACTCGACGAACCTTTTCGTGTCCAGGATCCCCACCGTGTAGTGATTGGGATCGGTCGTGGGCACCATGGTGTTGATGTTTATCGCTACCTGCGGAGGCCTGCCCGACGACTCGACCCGCTTGTCCGGTTCCCCGGGGGTGCACGACTCCATGGCGTACAAGTTCCCCACGTAGATCCTGTCGTAGCTGGTTGAGTACATCTCCCTGTGGGGCTCCTTGAACACCCCGAGCGCTCCGTGGACGGCCACGAGGCCGGGGCACACCAGAGTGTGGCTCAGACCCACGTTGTACCGAGGATCCAGGGAGCTCTTGGAACCCGACGCTGGATCTTTGTACGCGCTCTCCGGGATGGTGATCACGATGTCGCCCAGCTCGTCGAGCTCGGGCAGTCTTTTGTTCGTAGAGGGCAGCGGCGGCGGCGTGCGGAGCTCGGCGAACCTCGCGAACCTGGAGGGCTTCGAGCCGGACGCAGGCGTCGCGGCTCCGGCCTTCGCGGTGGATATGCCCGCCGCCATCTGCTGCCTCTTCCAGTCCCTCAGCCTGTGCACGGCCGAGGCGATTCCCAGTATCGCGGGCGTGTCGGAGCGCACGCCACGCTTGAAGTCAGAGTCCACGGGGGCTATCACGAACTGGTTCACGCCGAAGGCCACGGCCACGAGTTCGGGAAACCGCTTCAGGGTCTCGAAAGACGTCGAAGACACTGTCACGTTCACCATTACTCCCCTGGCCCAGACAGTGGTGCTGGAGCCCGAGCAGCACTTGGTGTTGAGGTCTTCTTCGCACCTGAGCGCGGTGTTGGTCTCCAGGTCTGCTAAAGGCAGACCGCCCTCCACCTCCCACCTGCCCGCGCCCTCAGGAGCGCTGAGCTTCAGTCCTCCGGTGAGGGATAGGGTGAAGACGATCTTGTTTGCTCGGACTCCTGTCCTGAGCAGAGTCATGAGGTAGGGGACGACGGCGTAGCGTTCGTCGTCGCCGCCGCCGTTCCTCTGTCCGCTCGGGCTCACCCACGCGTTCTGGCAGTGCCAGGGATCCTTCGCGTCCGCGCGGCCCCGCGGCGTCACGAACGCTTCGAACTCGGCCAGGTCCGAGAAGTCAGTGCTCGCCAGCAGCCCGCGAGAAGGAGGCAGGCCGAGGAACAACTTGCGGACGCCTCGTCTGTGCAGGGCGGACGCGGCAAGCTTCACGACTCTGCCGAACTGACGCCTCTCCCAGTTCGACTTGGAGCAGTTCGTCAGCCCCCACCGGCTGGCGTCCAAGAGCAAAGCCGTGGACGAGACCGAGGCGCTGACCCTCGCCAGGGTTTCAACCACGGACTCCAGGACCGCGGGGAACTCTTTTCGGTCCGGGGACGCGGGGACCACGCACTCGTCGAACGGGACCTTTGCCACGACGTGGCCGGCTTGCGCCACCGTGGCGAACAGGGCCGCGTCTAGAGCTACGGCTAAGTAGCCTCCGGCCAAGGAGTACAGAGCGCGCTCCACCGAGATGACAGTTGCGTCGCACATGGAGGGGGCGACAAAGTCTCTGATCTCCTCGGGCGTCGGCGAGTAATCCGGGCCGCGGGCGGCCAAGTCGTCGACGCCGGAGATCTCGCACATGGCTAGCGGAGCGGAGGCCAGGCCGTCCCAGTTGGTCAGACCAGGCCTTGCATGCTCCGAGCCGCTCACGCAGAACGTGTTGCCGTTGGACTCGAAACAGTTGTCTCCCAGCTGCTGGTGGCAGGCCCCCATTGCCTCCGCGTCCCCCAGGCCGACGTACACCAGCACGCAGGCGTAGGCCGAGTTGCGGATGGCCAGGACGTCGTCCGAGTCGGGCCACCGCCTGCTGGCCTCGGGCGCGCGCAGCGTTCTCTTCATGAGCTTGTAGGCCGCGCACTGAGCTCCCGGGTCGCACTCGGCCGACGAGTTCGCCCCGAAGTAATAGTCTCTGTTGCGAGGGCTGGCGTGCAGCATCGCCGATATCCTGTTCAGCGGCGCGTGCGCGACCACCTGCTCGGAGCACCCGAACCCCCCCGGGACCGGGACGCACGAGGACCTGTCGAGCTTCTTCACGTAGGCTCCCAGCATCACGCCTTCCGTCTGGTACCTGGTCAAGTCGGGAGAGCGTCCGCGCGTGTCTCTCCACAGGGCGCCGATCCTTCCCGGGCAATAATGCGTGCACTGGTCCCGTTCGCCCTCCTGAGAGCCAATCCTGCGCAAGGCGAAGCCTCTCTGGCTGGTGCCCATGCACCAGCCGGTGTGAGCACCACATTTCGTCACGGAGATCCACGCGTAAGGTGCATACCCGTAAGGTTCGTAGTCCGCGGGCACTTGGGTTCGGGCTTGGCAAAGAAGCCAGACGGCAAGCGTGGCGACGAGCGCGAGCATGTCACCACCCTTTCGAGGCGGTCGATCGTCGACCGGCTCGAGAAGGTGCGCGCTAATACTCGACGCCTCCCCCCTCCCCCCCCCCCCCCCCCCCTGGGAGGAGTCGGGAAGCCCGGCCTCGCTCTTCACAGGAGAGGGTGAGAGGAGTCGCCGTTACCCTTGTCCGCATCTGTCTGCTTGCGCTTCATGAGCGACTGGCACGTGGCGGCCAAGCCTATGAATTGCTTCACCGCGTCGTTGTGAACCTTGGCCACGGCCTGGTCAGGTACCAGGAAAAGTCTACCCATGTGGGTGCGCACGCGGTTCATGACGCGAACGGACGCCTGGCTCGCCAGGGAGTACGAGCCCGAGATCAGGTCCAGGGTCATGCTGCGCAGCACCCCAGCGACGTTCTCGTCGTCTCTCGCGCAGTGGGCCAAGTGAAGGTTGATCTGCTTCCTTGTGAAAGCGTGATGGCACGACTTCAAGTACGGAGCCACCTCCTGCGGTTCGAGCACTCCGATGGAGTCGAGGGTGTTTCTGTCCAACCTCTCGCACAGGAGGCACTTGGAGCGCTCCTTTTCGTAACAGAGACTCCTGATCGAGGGGTGCTCCCCACCGCTTATGTTCATGTGAAGCATGGGATACTGTTTTCGGAGAAACTGATCCGCTTCGCTGACGCTGCGCAACTCGCCCTCCGTCAAGTCAGAGGCCCCGGCCTCGGGAAACATCTGAAAGATGGCCTCGGAGGCCATGCTCGACAAGTAGCCCGGCGAGTCGTGAGACGCTTCGTTCTCGGCGCTCGACGACGACGACGGCGGGCCGTCCGGGTACCGCCCGCGTCTGCCAGCGGCCTCGCGGCCTCGATTACTAACCGCGGAGGCCCTCCGTCCCCCGAGCGGCACCCTGGCCCTTTCCCCCTCGCCTTCCGCTCCGCGACGCGTCGACCGACATGGACGGCCCGAGGCTTCTCCGCGTGAAGACGGGCGGGGCCCGAGCTCAGAGTCCATCGTTCGCGAGCCGTGAGGAGCCCGGTGCTCCATCCGGTGGAGTCTGGGGGGTGATGGAGAGCGACAGGTCGACCGTGCGTGGGGCGCTCTTTTCCTCCACGAACCCGTGGTTCTGGGGTATCCCGGCGCACAGGCGATGCGTGTTCCGCACAAGCTCGGAGCGCTCGATAGCCGTGATAGACCGCGCGAGGTGTAAATGGTGCAAACCGTCCTGCGGGGAGGTGCCGCGTTTCGACCAGGACGAGTTCGAGCGGATCAGGACGAGGTCTTACTTGCGCGGGACGTTCGGTTTGTCGCCAGCCGAAGCTGGTCGTCTTTCGGAGCTGCTGGCGGAGCTTGCACTTTCGGCCGAGCGGAAGGGCGCCTGTCCGTTCGCGGGCACCCCGCCTTACTGCACCGTCGAGAACGTGGTTCACATCTCGGGGCCGGCGCTGGAGAGACTCATGGAGTTCGACGACGAGTTCGTCTGGGGAGACAATCTGATCTTCCACGCGGGAGCCCGTCCGCACTCGTGCCACGCTTAGCCGCTCGAAGCGTGAGCCCACCTATATACGGCGGCGGGTTACGTCTCACGAGGAGATGGGCGCCTCGCGATCGGGGAGAGGAGAGATGCCGAGTGGGAATTGCCGAGGATCCCCCTCCGTCCCCCGGACGGGACCACTGTTCTGCCGCAAGGGCCAGAGCGTGTACGTGAAGATGACCGAGGCGGACGAGAAGAGGGCCGTGCTGAGCGAGAGCGACATGACGCTGGCAGGCTACGCCGACAGCGGCGAGTGCGAGGGCGAGGAGCTGTGCTCTGACCCGTCCGTCTTCGTGCCAATCTTCTGCAGAGAGTGCTACGGGACAGGGACGCGGGATTACGAGGAGGCTCTGCGGGACATTCTGGCTCGCGGGACAGACTCGTTCATCGTGGGCGTCTGCAGCGTGTACGGCGCGGCCCCCGACGAGATTTACCCCGAATCGAGGGCCGAGTTCTCGGTGGAGAACGCGTTGTCATTCTCTGGGGCCTGCCACCCGCAGCCCGGCAAGGCCGTGTTCCTGCACGACGCGGAAAGAGACATCGGCCGCGTAAAGTGCTACTGGCACGTTCACAGCAGGTCAGCGGACAAGACCTTCCTGTTTTGCTGCGTGGCCTGCGACAGCACAGAGTACACTGCCAGGTTGCTCTCGGAGCTGAGGAAAAACGAGACGCTGAGCACGGCCTTCAGCTTGGGAACGGTGGGAGACAACTCCGTCGGGCCCGTCGTCGAGGAGTGCAGCCTGGTCTCGGTGCCCATGCGACCAGCCTGCTTCTGCGTGGCGCTCGCGGACAAGGACCTCGTGTCTCGGACCATGACGAGGATGGGCTTTTGCTCGGTGAAGGACAAAGCCCTCGAAGCCGGGCTGCGCCCGGACGAGGGGGGCAGCCCGCGGGAGCCGGAGGGGACCGGACACCCCGGGCTCCAGGAGGGCGAGAGCTCGGAAGACGGGATCGAGGCCGTGAGGCGGCTCGCCATCAAGCAGGCGGACGAGTTGCGAGCGCTGGAGGACGTCCTGAAAGCGATCAAGGTACAGAACGGGGTTCTCGCGCAAAGGTTGAAATGGCCCCAGGACCCCGACACTCTATTCACAATGCGAGGGGCGAAGGATTTCACGGAGCGCACCGGGGTGAGCAACAGACTGTGTGCGGGCGAGGAAGCCCGTACTAACGCCACGAGACCGGATCGAGGGGGTCGGGGGCCCGAAAAGGACATGGAGGCCCGCGAGGATCAATCGCCACAAGCTTTGTCGAGGTACGAACTGGAAGAAGTCAGGCGACTCCTCTCCGCTTCGAGACGAGCCGGGGAGGAAGTGGGCCAGCGCCTGCCGCAATACGGAGTCCGTGGGGGAGATGCTCTGGCGGCACTGGGGGGGTCGACCCGGCGAGCCCCGCACTACAGCTACTGCGAGGACGACGACTACGACTGCAACGAAGTTGCATCGGGTCGTCCCCGGACGCGATCTCAAAACGGGAAGACAAAGCCCTCGCCGGTCGACCGCCTGACGGAGCAACAGAGGAGAGAGGTAGCGCTGGAGTACAACAGACAAGAGTCAGAGAAAGAGGAGGCCTCGCGGAAAAAGAGGGAGACCATGATCGAAATGATCAAAGCGAGCATGGGCGACTTGATCAAGAGCGGCATCAAGGATGCGATGCACCAAGAGCGCGGGTTCCAGGCGACCGCTGAAGAGGTCGGGGCACCCCAGTCAGCTTTGCCCAGCGCCGAGTTGCAGACCCTAGCGAGAGAAACTCCGTACAACAGGCAGCCTAGGAACTTGGACGGGCGGCGGCCTTTGCCCGAGAGCCTGTCCGTGGACGTCCCAGCGCTGCTGAAAGAACTGGAAGAGCTGCGACAGCGATCGGTCGCGAGGAGCTCCGGAAGAGCGGGGACAACGAAGGATCGCTGCCCATGGACACGGACGACGGCGCTCCGACCGGCGGAGGCGCGGAGGCCACTAGCTCCTTGCGCAGCAACGGCACAGACACGACGGCGGCAAAAAACAAGCAGCAGGCGGGCTACGCTCTGAGACCGTCCGAAAAGGTGCCCGGCACATCTGACTCTCGCGGAACGCTGCAAGAGTTCATTTCTGCGGTCTCGGTGCACAGATGATTCCGCTTACCGGGGTCCGGAACTTTGTGACAAAGCCTCCATAACATGTTTTTGTACACATTTTCAGAATGTCTGTAGGCTTGTATCACTTGACTTTTTTATTTTACTTTTTTTTTCCTACAAGAAATAAAGCAGAAAAACTCGTTGAACGCTCCACACACTGTTGTTCTCTTTCCACTTTCCGCTCCATAACATGTTTATGTACACATTTTCAGAATGTCTGTAGGCTTGTATCACTGGACTTTTTTTTTTTATTTTACTTTTTTTTTTCCTACAAGAAAT
The DNA here is from genome assembly GCA_023969325.1 of Oryzias curvinotus. NCBI lineage: Eukaryota > Metazoa > Chordata > Actinopteri > Beloniformes > Adrianichthyidae > Oryzias > Oryzias curvinotus. The sequence continues at coordinate 32,863 of JALJSC010000096.1, forward strand.
AAAGCAGAAAAACTCTTTGAACGTTCCACACACTGTTGTTCTCTTTCCACTTTCCGCTCGAGTAAGATTAAAAAATGAACACACGTTTGCGTATAGCGTGCTCTTGCAATCGCAATGCCTTTCCTGGACTTTGGTCTCATGATCTGTACTTT
>JALJSC010000097.1:0-112180 GCA_023969325.1 Oryzias curvinotus
TAGAAATGTTAAATTAGAAATTAGTCAGTTAAGATAATTAATTTAATTAATTTAAGATAATTTAGGACAGTTCCTTTTCTAGTCACCAGAGGGCGCTCCCCCTCTGTTTAGATTTACTCCCATTAGCGGACAGCAATCAGGCATGGTGCATTATGGGTAATGTCTGCCACCTGCTGCTGTGATCTGCTGCTGCAGTTTATCAGAGATTGAACCATTTTGGAGGAAACTTGTTCTCCAAATCAGAAGGAATTTCAACATTAATATATCCGTGACAATCTCTCTACATTAATGCAAAGAATTAAAAAATACTCAATTATTTATACATTTATTTGGAGAAATAAGACCCATTTCATCAGAAAATCTCCACTAATTCAGGAATATAATTAGGGAGGTGTGAAGATGATTGATTTAGAATCAATGGTTGGAACTTTCAGAATCAAATGTTTCTAGACTTTCTAGCTAATCCTGACTCATTCTGGTTTCATTTTCACAAAAACATCTTCAAAAAAGTCGCTGGATTAGATTTTTGGTTTATGTGACTTTGAAATTTCCAAACTTCCTCTAAAGATTTCAGAATTTCACTAACTAGTACTTTTCCAGTGGAAAATGCTATGTAGTCCTAGTTTTGGCTTCACTGCGCCCCCCTGTGGAACAACAGAGTAATGACCACAAACAGGAAGACAATGTTTCATCAGAATTGGTTTGACCTCCAGATCATTTTGGAAACGATGTTCTTGATTCAATGGAGAAATTCTTCAATGAAGAGACTTCAAAAGTCAATTTGATATTTAATGTTCAACCAAGGAATTTCAGAAAACCTGCAGAGAAATTCCAATTGCTTTAATCCATTTAGAAGAAATAGAATATTGTCTTCCAATGTTCAAATTAAACGACCAAATTTAGTCATAGATGAAATCAAACTCACTGAAAAAATGTGATGATAAATATGTAAACACATCCTTTAAAGGTCAATTCTACCATGACTTTAACAGTAAAGTATCATCAATATAAAATAACAGACACATCAGGTGATCAACTATGGAAATTCATCAAATGGCCTGTAGTCCCCAAAATGAAAGAAATGCATCCAAATGAAAACAGATCATCTGAATTGACTGTGTTTGAAATTGAAGTCAGACTGTATTTCTCCTCATTGAATGGATTCAGAACTCAATCCTTTATTGATGACATTTGGAAATCTGCTACAGAATAGTTACTGATCTAGAGTCCAGATTGTTCAATGCCTTGAAATGTCATTGATGCTGAAAGATTTCTAGATTGTTATACATGTAGACGTTGTTGTGTGTGTAGAGCTGTGCCTTGCATCATTGTGTGGTTGTGTCTGAGAGTTTGTAATGATTCTATTTCAATAATAATCAAATCTAAAAAAGAGGGCGTCAGCAGCTTTAGCATCACCCACCAAGCTTTAGTTTGATGTTTTCTACTGGATTTATTTCCTTTTTGTGGAATAAAGTTGTTTTTCAAACATGATGGCGCTGAAACCAGGGAATTCTGGGATATGTTGGCATGTATAAATGCACACAAACATCCTGCAGACAGAGCTCTGTGTTGATTATTATTTATTTATTCAAACTTTATTTCACATGATGCCATTTTCCAAGGATTCACTTTCAGGTTTGCAATAAGAACATCATAGTAAATAACAAAACACACATGTATAAATCTACTTTAAAGGAAACCAAGTCATTGTCATTTTCAAAATAAAAGCCCGTTGTTCTACAGAGTTGTACTTTTCTAGCTGCAGACGTTTTTACCGTTTGAAAAAGTTCTCATCTGCTCCAAAACAGCCACCAAAGTGGATTTTGGAGATGTAGCTTCCAGCCTTAAAGGAGGCGGCGCTGTCATGGTGTGGGCTTTCCACTCTGGGATCTGTTTGGTACCAAAAAGCATCTCAAAGCCATGAGGACTTTTCTGAACTTCCAGTCCCACACAGACACATGAGTTGGTTTGGTTCTCCTGTGTTCTGCAGCAGAGACGTTTTCCTAACTTGTTGATGACTAAAGTTCTGCTGGTATTTTTCCTCTTCCAAACAGAACCAGAACCCAGAGAGTTCTGCCTTTTGGAGAGCTGCTTGCTTCAGTGTGTAGAGGAGTGTTTGATTCTCACATCTGGATCTATTTTGGCTAAAGGTGCTGTTTGCTCCTAACCCCCCCGCTGAGGATGTCTTTCTGTATTTGTGCTTCTGTTCATCACCTGATTCAATCAACTTTTCCTCTTTTCACGTTGGTGACTCCTTCATTTAACTTATCCATTTATCCGGGACCGGGTCGCGGGGGGCAGCAGTCTAAGCAGAGATGCCCAGACTTCCCTCGCCCCAGCCACTTCCTCCAGCTCCTCTGAGGGGACCCCGAGATGTTCCCAGGCCAGCCGAGAGACTTAGTCTCTCCAGCGTGTCCTGGGTCTTCCCCAGTGGCTCCTCCAGAAGTTTTTCATGGGGGGGGGGGGGGGGGGGGTGTATAGGGGCCACGTTAAATCTTGGGGTGGCACACAAAAACCATGAGCTATATCTTTAAGATTCATTCTACTAAACGTAGTAAAATAACCTTTAGAAAACCAACAGAAAGATAAATGCCTACTGATATTTTGTAGAACATGAACTTATAGTAGATACTACTAGTATAATAACTAATAGATACTAGTAGATACCATTAGTGGATACTACTACTGATATATATTTATTTTTTCTTGTTTATATTTAATGCTTAGGTGTGTCTGCTTGGGGTGTTCGGCTCTTGACTGACAGATATCTATATCTATCTATATACCCAGGCTATGTCCCACCAAGGTGGGGTAGCCCAGACAGGGCACGCATTCTTACCTCCCTCCTTCTCTTCCCCAAACCCTCCTCCTTCAGTGTGTGTGTGTGTGTGTGTGTGTGTGTGTGACTGGTCTAAGGCCTGGTCTAAGCCACACCACACTGCACCAGGGTCAGCTGCACCTCCACAGCAGGGCCTCAGCCAAAGCTGGTTTCCCCTTGCCACTTCATACCAAAACCAGACCTCTACCACACCCATCCATTCATTCATACACAAACTCTCTCCACCCATCCCTGTCCTGAGCAGCCTCTCTCCCCTGCACCACAGTCATCCCTCTTGCATTTAGCGCTCTTTTTACACCCTCTGTCCATCCCATTCATGGTCTTCCTCTCATTCTCACTCCACTCACATCAGATTCATAACCTTTTTCACCAGACGCTCCCTTTCCATTCTTTCAACATGTCCAAACCATCCCAGTTCCTTTAGCTCTGCTCTATAAGCCAACTCTCGCATCACACCAGTTCTCTGTCGGATAACTTCATTTCTCACACGATCCATACGCGTCACACCACACATACTCCTTAAACATCTCATCTCCACTACATTCAGCTTCCTCTTTTCCGCCACTTTCAGACTCCATGTTTCAGCCCCATATAACGCTGCAGGCACCACCACACCCTCATACAATCTCCTTTTCGCATCCTTTTCCAGTGACCTACATTCAAACACTCTCTTCATTCCCCCCCATATCTTTCGTACTTCATTCATTCTAAACTCTACCTCTCCCCCCATTCCACCATCAACACAGACACACGACCCCAAATACCGAAAACTCTCTACCTCTTCCAACAACTCCCCATTTATGCCACATTCAATCTACGTTCACCCTTTAACCTCGTACACCTCATCACTTTACTCTTCTCCACATTCACTCTCAACTTCCTTCTGTCACACACCCTTCCAAACTCCTCAACCAGACGTGCCAAGCTCTCTTCTGTGTCAGCCACTATTGCAGTATCATCCGCAAACAGCATCTGATTCACACTCCACTCGCTGCCGTCAGTATTCACCATGCTCACACCCGTACCCAACACCCTTTCATTCACCTCTTTTACCACACCATCCATATACACGTTAACAACCACGGAGACATCACGCATCCCTGACGCAGACCAACCCTCACAGGAAACCACTCACTCATGCTATTTCCCACTCTCACACACGCTCTACTGTTTCTATAAAAACTCTTCACACCTTCCAACAATCTACCATCAATACCATACATACTCAACACAACCCACAATGCCTCTCTATCAATCCTATCATACGCCTTCTCTAAATCCATGAATGCCCAAAACACCTCCCTCCCCTTAGCCAAAAACTTTTCACACACCTGTCTAACAACAAACACCTGATCCACACACCCTCTACCTCTCCTGAAACCACACTGCTCTTCACCAATCATACACTCAGTCCCCTCCACTATCCTATTAATCAGCACTCTCCCATACACTTTGCCTACAACACTCAGCAGACTAATACCCCTAAAACTACCACACTCATACTTATCACCCTTACCCTTGTACAGGGGAACCACACACGCACTCATCCAATCAAGCGGCACCTGCCCGTTTGCAAAACACACATTCAACAATCTCACTAACCACTCGATCACGATGGCTCCACCACACTTCAGGCATTCCACAGCACACCCATCCACACCTGCAGCCTTTCCTACTTTCAACTTTCCCACAGCTTGCTCAACTTCCTCTCCCGTGATCAATGCTTCATTCAACTCTCCCAACACATTCAGTCTACTTTACCTTCCAATCACAGCATCCCGATCGTCCTCCACATTCAGCAGCCTCTCAAAATACTCCGCCCATCTTTTTCTTACTGCATTTCCCTCATTCAACATCCTTCCATCCTCTGTTTTAACTTTCTCCTCCCTCCACGACACTCCCTTTCGCACCCTTTTCACCTCCTTCCAAAACATTTTCTTGTTCTCTCGAAAATTATCAGTCAACTGTCTGCCCCAGCTTTCGTCTGCAGCCACTCTTGCCTCACGCACAGCTCTCTTAGCATCCCTTTTCTTCTCCTTATAACACTCATATGACTCCCTGTCCTTTCTCTGCAGCCATACTTCGTACGCACATCTCTTCTCAGCTACAGCCAACCTTACATCCTCGCACCACCATTCACTTCCCTTTCTTACACCACCCCCAACACGTCTCACACCACACACTTCCTCTGCACATCCAACCACTGCACTCTTGAACTGTTGCCATTCTTCCTCCACTCCAACAACCATTTGCTCCTTCACCATATTCCACTTGCCACCTAATTCCTTCTGATACTCACACATTTTCTCTGTGTTCTTCAAAACACTCACTCTCAGAACTTCTCTTGCATCCCCACTCTTTCTCAATGACCATGGCATACCCACACGCAACCTTCCTTCCACCAAATAGTGATCAGACATACCTCCACTCTCTCCCCTCCTCACACTTACATCCAGCAATCTACTACATGCAACCTTTGAAACCACCACATAATCCATCAGTGCTTTATCAATCACTCTTCCACCACTCTGCCTCACCCACGTATACTTATGGATCTCCTTCTTTCTGAACCATGTATTCCCAATCACCATTTCTCTTTCAGTGCACATTCCTATTAGTCTCTCACCATTATCATTCTTTCCAGGAACACCATGCCCGCCCACAACACCCTCAATTTTCTCATCACCCACTCTAGCATTCAGATCTCCCATCAGCACTACATTCGCATTTGCTCCGAATCCTTGCAAGCACTCATCCAAGTCGTTCAAGAAGGTCACTCTCTCTTCTTCATTCCTCTCACTGCCAGGACCATATGCACTCACGAACGCCCACACCTCCTTCAGAAATTTCACTTTCACCCACATCAGTCTTGGTGAAACTTCCTTCCATTCAACCACACATCGTCTCACCTCACAGCTCACCAGCAAAGCCACACCTTCTATTGCTCTCCGGCTCTCTACACCAGACATTCTCCCACACACACTTCCAAACACACACTCACCCTTCCCTTTCATATTTGTCTCACTCAGTGCTAACACGCTCATTCCCCTCCTTCAAAACATCCTTCCAATCAGATCTCTTTTGCTTCCATCCATATTACACCCCCGCACATTCAATGACCCTATCTTAAGAGTTTGGGGAGGTAACCTCCCCTTCCCAACTCTGCCCTGTCCGTATTTAGGAATCTAGTTACAAAAGGAGAGGATTCCCAGTCCTCTCGCTCCGTCCCTTTTAGTCACATTGGTAGTATTCTTTTTGACCCCTAACCACAGGGTAATCTATACTGATACAGATATCTATAATAAACAAAAAATGAAATCTGTTGTTCTGAAATAATAATACAAATATCCTTCCATGGTAATTATTAATTATATCTGTAGACATTTCTATTCAGGCTAATAAACATGACAGTTTTATTATTAGGGTAACATAATTCTAACTTCACCTGTTGGTCCAGGAACAGGTCCAGCCACTGCTTATGCTGAGTTCTGCCTTGTTTCTCTGACCAATGATGCTGACTGTCCCTCGTCTGATGCCGTCTCATCTTTGTCTTCCTCATTCTCTTCTGTCATCATGCTGGCTGTGGATCATTCTGCTCTGTCTCATCTTCCTCCTCCTCCTCTGTCTCTCTCCTACCATCTCTTTCTCTCCTTCTGCTGGACTTTTCTTCTTAAAATAAGAATATATGTTGACTTTCTCTTCATTCTCTGATAATTGACAGACACAAGCATCAACTAATGACTATAGGTAACTCTGTGGAAACAGTACAAACACACATCAGAATGTTGCGGTAACACAACAACTAGTGCTTAAATAGTGCCATGAAAATGAGTGGCGCGTGCTACAGGGACATCCTTTTTTTACGTATTAATAAAAAGTAATGGCACATCCACCACCGCTGATGATGTGGCGTATTTGCACCAAGTATTTGCAAACAAAACAGATCTAAAGTTCAGTAAACAGATTGTTAAAGACCCACGGAAAATATTTAACAGAAAAAGAAATGTAGCATTTTGGGGTGTGTGATTGTGTGCGTTCTCGCGCGCACGTGTGTGTGCGTGCTGAAACCGGTGCTCGCGCGATGCAGGAAGAGAGGGGGGAGAGCGCGTGTGAGTGTGTGGAGCGCATACACGCGCGGTCACTCGCCGTTTTGGACTTAAGCAAAAAGTTGTGGTATTATACATGTCGGGGGTTAAACCCTAGTTAAGGAGACGTCATGAGAGGCGGGCCCACTAGGGGCGCAGTAGCGTGAGAGCAGCACTGTATGGTTGTCTTCCGGTTGTGGAATAAAAGCAGTCTACAGCACGTCCCATCCCGGAGGCTTCTTTATAAAGCAATAACACGACATCCCCTACAAAGTTGACAGTTTCTCTCTCTTCCAAATAAGCCCATGAGCCCAGCCTGATGTCACCACTGTTAGACTGCAGACTGGGGCTGCTATGCTGGTCCAACTCTTCTATCTGATCCTCAATCATCAATACAACCACTGGCACCTGGTCAGGGGCGTGTCCAACCTGAGAGGTAACCATCCATGACAATCCCCTTCACGTTGTAGCAGTGTTTCCAGCTAGAGCTAGGGCCTCCATCCACATCAGTTTACAGCAGGGGTGGGCAAACTACGGCCCGCCCCTACGTTTGGTCCGGCCCACTAAACATTATAAGAGACCCATTTTTGTTTTATCTGGCCACTGAAGGAATTTATATTTTTGTGGTTTTACTTCTTTTAGGTTTTCTGTCTTATCTTTTTATTTCAGCATTAGATTGTATTCAGATGAAGTGTGGAAGCTCCCGGATTTTGAATTTCAAAGGGACATCCTGTCTCTTTTCACTGTGAGCCCCAGAACTCACCCCCTACAGAGACACCTGGGTTTTCCTAAAGACAGTGGAACTGTGACTGCAACCTTACAATGGATCATGAAATTAACATTGCATGGGAAAACTTCTGGATGCAGATTCACATGTGGAAGACCAAAAGGATGAGACTGACGCCTGTGGAGAAGGTTCCGGAGGAGTGTTGAACTCCCATGGGGACACAGTTGGGGGTGGGACACGTCCGTCTGCCAGAGTAACCCCCACGAACCTTTCAGGTGCCAAAACGGATGCTGGGACCAAATATGGACTTAAGGGAGTGACCAGACCGGTCAGCCAGCCAATCTACGCGTCCTGGAGGAGGAGTGTGGCGGCCATGCTCTTTCCTGGAGGAGGGACTGCAGGCACGGAACAAAACTGCGGATCAGGGGAGAGTTCCTAGTTCCCATTCTCTCTTCCCATGGGAACCCGGACGTTCGTTATCAATTCGTTATTAATTCGTTATCAATTCGTTATCAATTCGTTATTAATTCGTTATCAATTCGTTATTAATTCGTTATCAATTCGTTATTAATTCGTTATCAATTCGTTATTAATTCGTTATATTTTTGGTTTAACTATGCTTTAGAAATATTGTTAGGGAATAAATCTTGTTTAACTTTACAACATAAAGAATCCGTGGTTTTCTTGTTTTTCTCACTATTTGAATACGCAAAGAAAATATCTATAAAAGCGACTAGATATTTTTCCCCTTCATTCTTGGTGAGCCCGACGTGATAAAAGTGATTTTTATAGAGATTTTGAAAGTGATTATGGTGATTTTTAAGTGACGGCAAGGAAGCCGGTGGATTGTGACGAGATCTCGTGAGACTTTCGGCGAAAAGTCAGTGCCCTTCCTGCTCACGGACCAAACTCCTCAAGGCCTGATCATCAGAAAACCGGTAAGCAGACCTGTTTGAAATTCTGCGTATTGATTACGTTATTCAAATAGTGAATAACTCAAATTGTGGGGAGTGGAGTGTGTGAGCGGCTAGCGCACCCGTATCGGTTTGTGGTTTATCCGTGTCCCTGGAAAAACAACGGTCAAAATACGGAGAATTGATTATTTGCAAATTAAGCTACGGCATCTCGGTGCGCGTTAGTAGAAAACAGTTGACGAGTTAAGCTAGCTCCGGCAGTGCGGTGCGCGTGAGCAGGGAAAATATTGAGGTGGGTTTTACCGTCCCCTGAACAAAAGGTGTTCATAAATTCGGTAAGGTTTGCGTTCTGTTGGAGCCTTTGCGGCTGGATCCGCATAAAAAACAGTGTTTGGTTAAATAACTTCGTAGGTGTGCGTCTGTCCCCTAGGTTTCCTCAAAGGTAAAAAACAGTGTTAGATTAGGAACGAATTTTGCGCGTATAGGATTTTCGGAAGAATCACGAAAGGCGGCGACCTTTTACAAATTATTTTTTTACTGCGAAGAGAAACCACAGAAGGATTCATAATAAACATAATGGGTGATTTTGACAGAGAACATGCGGACACCGGTGTATTTTCTTTTGACGACAGACTTGAGACGCTGCCGACAGACGACTTGACTTGACAAAAGTGGTGCAAATGACTTGAATGTGAATGAATGGAATGAAATGTATGATTTTGGAAAGAATGGGATGAAAAAGTGTTTGAAATCTGTGAATTTTAACTGTATTTTCCACATTTCCCTGTGTATTATCTGCTCTATGGACGCAGCCATCTTGTTCACAGCGTGTTTACGTCACATGGACCAATGACGGGACGTTTTAGTTGCTCTCGAATGTGTGTACGGCTTTGATTGGTTTTGTGTGTACCACATGGTTAGCGTGACGGGCGTTCCGACGGCCATGATTTGCTTTGTTCGTACCACGTGGTTAGCGAGTCGGCGTTCCTAGCAACCAACATGGCGGACCGGCGCTGAACTTTCACGAACAAATCTGGAGAATTTTGGACAAAATTTGCGGTACAATCATCGCGGGGATTGTCTTATTGGGCATGGTCATGACCTCGGTTGTAAGACTACGATCAAAACAAATTTCGGTGGGCTTTTGGTTCGACGAAAACGATTTTTAAGGTAGTACCACTACAATTAGATTCTGTGTAAAATAGTTCTGAAATCTTTTCGGTTTTCTCATTTTAAATACACATCTCTAACTTGTTTGTATATCATAATTACTGTGCTTTAGTTCAGCTCTGTCCAAAGAAGTATTATTGACATTTCCTATGCCTATTTGGTGGTTTAGATCCGGACTTCCTTAAAAAGAATTTCTACGATGTTTACAATGTTTGATTTCGTTTGTCTGTTTGTTTTATTATTTCCCATATTACTTTGGATTGTTGTGAAGCAATTGTGTGATGAAACAGATTCAGGAGTTGGATGAGAAGGTGAAAGAAGGATCATGGATGGAAAAGAGAGAAACTAAACGGAAACAAAAGGAAGCTGATGAAATTAGACGTGCTGTTCATCAGTTGACTCTAGCTGCTACAGCTTTAGCTGCGGTTAAGGCAGAACAGCAAAGTTCTAAATGTACTGTGACACCATCCTCCCCCAAAGCCCCCCTTCCTGCGCTTTACCCTCCCTTTTTAGTAGGGACAGAACCCCCACCTGTAACTTTCCCCCCTCCCTATGCTCCTCAAAAAATGTATCCAATGTTGAAAATTTGTGGTGAAGTGGCTTGTGACATGGATGAAGATTTAACCCCTGAAGAGAAACAGCATATTGCCCTCATGCTGCGGGAGAGGCGGTCCAAAAGGGGTGACAAAAGAGCAGACCTCCCCCGAGACCTCCTGAATCCTCATCCAGACCCCCTCTCTGGACCATGGGTAAGTTATGCAGGAGCATTTGCATACCCCTCACCTCAAAGTTCTATAGCTTCACAGGAGGAGGCCTTGGGAGCTGCAGCCATGGGAGCTGCAGCACAACTGATTGACCCACAGGTTAAGCAGATCCTGGATTCCTATGAGACCCGCACTGCGCATCTTGAGAATGCATTGGAGCGTCTGGCAGGTCAGTATAAATCACCAGCTGAAGTCAAAAAATCTAAAAGACTATCATATCCAGAACAGGAAGGTGGCGATGAGGAGGAGGAGGAGGAAGACGAGGATGAAGACCCTCCACGTCGACCACATGTCCTGTCCACCAACCAGGATTTGACGCAGGTAAGTAGACTGCAATATAATTTAAGACCCCGAAAAGGTAAGAAAGGAGGAGACACAACTCACATGTTGCCTATGATAGCGACGGGAGCTGGTTTGCCCATTTACCAGCCCCTCCTGCTTAAGGATGTGTCTACGCTGGCTGAACGTTTACCACGTGTGTCGAATGGTGGACGTAACTTTCTTCAGCAATTATGTACAGTTATGCAAGGTCATGTTCCATGTCTGGGAGATTTAAGACAAATTTTAGGGGTAACAGCCACAGTTACTGAGCTCCAGTCCATCGAACAGCGTGCAGATGTGCAGGACCTCGCGGACTCCACTCTTTTAGTGGACGTTCGGGCTCCGGTTTTCAATGCAATCAGAGAACTTTTTCCAGATCCACAGACTGCAGCTCCATCCAGTTTTCCCCTTCACAGGTAAGGACCCCAACTCACATTACTCAGAGTGTGTCCAGAAATGGACAGACAGCACGGGTAGAGATCCAAGCCTGTCACCTCCTGAGACAGTCATGTTCAGGACTGCAATCCTGGCAGGATTGCCTCAGGATGTGCAGGATGTTTTAAAAGCAGACCCGGACTTGATGGCAAGTGATGAGTCTCGATTTAAAAGGCATTTGGTTTATCATTGCAGAGTGCATTTGGAGAAAAAGGAAAAGGCAGAGGGAGAGATTGAGCAGTTAAAAGAGCAGTTACTGAAGCTACAGCTCGCACAAGCTCGTAAAGAAGCCACTCAGGACAAACAGGATAAAAAAGATGTTAAAAAACAAAATAATATGATGAGTCTAACATCCCCAGAACCAGCAGCAATGATGTGGCAGACGCAGGTTTTCAGTGGCCAAGGAAGGATGAGAGGCAGATATCCTGGGAGGCGTGGCTCATCCAGAAGACCTCCTCCAGCTGCAGCTGGAGATGAATGCTTCATCTGTGGTGCTCCGGATCACTGGGCACGGAACTGCCCACACCAAGGGACCACAGGAGTGGCAAAATGGACAATACCACTAGGGGTGCCCAGGAGCTTTGGGACCACTTGGTGATGCAGGAGCCATGGTCCTTTTCAAACTCAGAGCCCCTACTGCTGAGACCTGCCTTCAGGCCCACCCTCAAACCGTTGCCAGGGACTTTCGATCCTGCCCCCTGGCCAGGAGCTGAGATTGTGATGGATTTTACAGACATGATCAACCCAGTGCAAGATTCAAGACAAGGACGTGCCCTCAGCTGACCCACCGAGCGCTGATCTAGCTGACTGGACGCATGTTTACTTGAAAGCATTCAAACGGAAGTGGTCACAGCCTAGGTGGACAGGCCCTTATCGTGTCACGGCTCGAACAACATCTGCTGTGCAGCTGCAAGGCAGAAGTAATAGGTGGTATCATTACTCCATGTTGAGACCTTGCACTGCACAGGAACGTGGACAGGACGCCTGTTAATCTGAGCGGTGCACTGAACTGTTTGTTGTTTTCACTTCACATTTCTGTTTTTCCATTTATACATATATATATATATATATATATATATATATATATATATATATTTTTTTTTATATTTATTTTCTATTTTTTCCATTTATATTTTTAATTCAATTTCTATTCTTATTTTCTATTTTTTCATTTTAATATTTTTCTAGATGTTTGCTATGTTTTCTTCCATTAGTGGACTGGAGTTGTTCCAGTCCAAGAGAGGGAAATGGACAGTAAGGGGTATTGGTTTTGTTTTATTTTTACTATTTCTCGTATGGTTCATCTCTTTTGATTTACTAAGACTTCAAGCAAATCGTGCCAAATCTAACCTGACTCAAACCAACAGGCAGACGGCTGCAGGACATAACCGAATAAAGCGTGATGCACTTTATGATGTTTGGACTTACACCAAGGAAGCTGAGCAATTGATGTGTGGCCCTCTGGCGCCCCCTTTAGGAATTCCTTATTTTTGCTACAATCCTAATCAGACAATGGATGTGTTGATTATAGCACCAAGAGGGAATTTTAAGCATAATCACTGGGGAACAGCAAGTGAGTGGAAGGGTTATCACTGGTACATCCGAGGGTGGTTAGGAGATGGAGGATGGGGATTTATATTTAGATCCACGGCGGAATCATCCTGGAAGAAAGGTACCTTTGGTTGGACATCCCAGGCTCAACAGTGGTCCAAAATAATTTCTAATTTTACAGTTTCAGATTCATTTTTCACTTTCCGTGTTAACACTACTGGTCAACCTTTTCCTACACCTACAAAGGGCTACATCAATTTATGTTCACGTTTACTTATTTGTGCATGGGCGAATGGAAAAGATCCGTGTTGGCAGGTTATGTTCTGTCCAGATTTTAACGCTACCACCACCACCCACATACGAACAGTGGTAGGTTCCGGTCCGGCCAGACAGGTAAAAATCATTGAAGGTACTCCTTCCCCAGATAATTGGTTTCAGGCTACAACGGGTATTAGTGGAGACGCTAATAACTGGTTGCTGATGGTGGAACAGGCGGCTAACACGACCAAAGCTGACTGTCTGGTTCCACGGAAAACTTTAATCTCCTCTATTCTTGTTGCAGTAGCAGTTTTTTCAGCCATTCTAACTCTGTGTGGTTGTTGTTGTATTCCCTGCCTTAGGACTCTTATGACACGCCTCATAGAGCAGGCTCTGGGAGAGAAGGTTTGGGCGCATGGACAATATGTGCTGTTACCTGTCAGTGATCCCTTTTCACCACCGTGGCTGAGAAATCAGTCTGTGTGATTTTGTTTTGTCATAACATCTCTCCATTTCTCCCTGAATTCTAGGTGTTCTTTTTCTTGCAGGAAGTGTTATTTTTATTGTCTTTATGTTTTATATTTTTACTTTTTAGATAATTGGAATTTGCATTTTTAGCTTTTATTCGAATTTGCAATTTTGTGTTTTTGTATTTTCTTAATTTGCTCTATGTAATCTGTATTGTCAAAAGTGATCTGAGATTTGGTGGGCATTGAGTATCCTTAGGGATGACCGCCAAAGGGGCGTGGGGTCGTAGTGAGAATTTTACCTGTCTGAATACTAAATGAATCTTACAAAAAGATGGTTAAAGTTTAGCTCCGACAGTTTTCGCTCCTACACTCTTTGCATTAATCAACCACCCAGTTTAAAAATCTCATTTATTGACATTGATTTTGTGTTGTAGAATGTGAGGGCTTACGACCACAGTTGCACCTGCTGAAATGTTTAGTTGTTGTGTTTTTGTGTGACCTCACTTCATGAGGTCAAGAGAGGGAACTGAAGGAATTTATATTTTTGTGGTTTTACTTCTTTTAGGTTTTCTGTCTTATCTTTTTATTTCAGCATTAGATTGTATTCAGATGAAGTGTGGAAGCTCCCGGATTTTGAATTTCAAAGGGACATCCTGTCTCTTTTCACTGTGAGCCCCAGAACTCACCCCCTACAGAGACACCTGGGTTTTCCTAAAGACAGTGGAACTGTGACTGCAACCTTACAATGGATCATGAAATTAACATTGCATGGGAAAACTTCTGGATGCAGATTCACATGTGGAAGACCAAAAGGATGAGACTGACGCCTGTGGAGAAGGTTCCGGAGGAGTGTTGAACTCCCATGGGGACACAGTTGGGGGTGGGACACGTCCGTCTGCCAGAGTAACCCCCACAAACCTTTCAGGTGCCAAAACGGATGCTGGGACCAAATATGGACTTAAGGGAGTGACCAGACCGGTCAGCCAGCCAATCTACGCGTCCTGGAGGAGGAGTGTGGCAGCCATGCTCTTTCCTGGAGGAGGGACTGCAGGCACGGAACAAAACTGCGGATCAGGGGAGAGTTCCTAGTTCCCATTCTCTCTTCCCATGGGAACCCGGACGTTCGTTATCAATTCGTTATTAATTCGTTATCAATTCGTTATCAATTCGTTATTAATTCGTTATCAATTCGTTATTCATTCGTTATCAATTCGTTATTAATTCGTTATTAATTCGTTATATTTTTGGTTTAACTATGCTTTAGAAATATTGTTAGGGAATAAATCTTGTTTAACTTTACAACATAAAGAATCCGTGGTTTTCTTGTTTTTCTCACTATTTGAATACGCAAAGAAAATATCTATAAAAGCGACTAGATATTTTTCCCCTTCACCACACAAACAAGACGTGAGATTTCTTCCCTCCTTCTACAGTCTGAGCTCCAACCTGAAAGCCTCTAAAATCTCTGTCAAACAGAATAGAAGACAGTCTTTCCTTTTTATGTCACAGTTCATCTTTCCCAGTTTAGCTCATTATTTCTGAGCAGCCGGCCAAGATGTCGTCTGCGTAGATACGTACTTTCTGAGTTCCTGCTAAAGTTATGGGACATAACATCTATTTCATCCAAAAGACCAAGAAAACAGCTTAAAATGTTTCTGGAAGAGAAAGATCTTTTGAGTTTTGACCTTGATGCTCAGTCCAGAGAGAAAGAGAATGCAAAAAGGAGAAAAAGCTGCAGTACTGAGGACCACCACGTGTCATGACTACGCTAAATCGTCACCAACTTCAGACATGGAAGCTTTCCCTCCTCTTCCTAAAACTCCAAGTAAGCCCCCAGCTGCAGAAAAAAGCTTTGATGGCAGCTGGACAAAGCTCTTCTGATTCAAATGAAGTCATTGCTGGTTTATCTGAGCTGATAAACAAGCAAACTGACTTGTTGGAAATGCGTGCAGATTCATTGGAAAAGCTAATTAGTGAAAACTCAAAGAAGAAGATGAAAACACCCTGAAGATTGAAGGGATAAAGAGAAGCTTAGAATTCACATGCAACGAAATAAAAGACACACAAAAGTCTTTGAAAGATGTTGACCAACGTTTGAGGAATGAAGAGAAAACTGTGGCAGCTCTTCAGGCCCAGGTTCTGGAACTGGAGTCATATTCAAGGAGGTGGAACCTGAAAGTCTTTGGTGTCACTGATGAAGATGTGAAAGCCAAGGTCACTGAGATGTGAAAGCCAAGGTCACTGAGATGTGAAAGCCAAGGTCACTGAGATATGTCAGAGCATCGTTGTAGAAGACCTGCAGCAGGTTTTTACTGCCATTGATGTTACACATCGCCTTGGGAAACCCAATCCAAGCAGCACAGCCCCAGATCCACCATCATCATCCGGTTCTCCCAAAGATCCTACAGAGATGCCGTCTGGAGAGCCGCTAAAAACAGAGAAAAAGCTCTGCTTTGCTGAGGATCTTTCCACAGCTGAAAGTCTGGCCCCTCATCCAAAAAGCCAGAGAGGAAGGAAAACGAGCTCACTTTGTGGCAGCAGAGGCTTCATCAACGGTCAAAGAAGTCATCAGGTCACTGATGGTTATGTGATACTCTGAAAATGAAAACAGGATGGATGTGACTGAACTTCTAACTTACCGATGCCCACTTGGAAACACTAAACCAGAATATACTGATGTGGGCTCAGTTCAGTTTTTCCTCTTTTGTTTTGAATACCTTCAGTATTCATAAAATATTGTTGAGCATTTACTGATGTACAGGTTAAGCTCAGAGAATATGTTTCTTTTCTTAGTGGTTGAGAGTATTTGTTCTTGTTCTAAATGTTTCATTGTCTATTGTTTCCCTCAACACCAGGGGGTTAAGAAGTCATATAAACCAAAAGCTATATTTTTATTTCTTCAGCAGCTGAATGCAGATCTTTGATTCTGTCAGGAATCTGATTCTGTTTGTTCTGATGTCAATTTCTGGAAAACACAGTGGGGGGGGGGGGGGGGGGGGGGGGGTGATTTATGGATTTCTCATCACTCAGCAGGAGTTTTGACCCTGAAACATAAATATAACAGGAATGTTCTGCATACAGAATCTGATGCTAAAGGGCACTTTGTTGGGCAAGTTATTGATTACAATAATAATATCATAATTATTTTCAATATATACGGCTACAACTGGAACACAGAGAATGAACAACTATTTCTTATAATTGAGAGTACAGTGAAAAAATGGCTTCAGAAATATCCAAACTCTGCAATTATTGTGGGGGGGGGGGGGGGGGGGGTTAAAATGACTTTAAACCCTCAGATTGATCGATGGCCCCCCTAATGACAAAAACATATTTTTGAATCTTTTATGGAACAGTTTAAACTGGTGGATATCTGGAGACTCAAACAACCTAATATACCATCTTTTACATGGAGTAATAAACCTAGAACAGCCCTCTCTCGATTAGACTTTTGGTTAGTTTCTAGTGATTTCCAAGATAAGGATATTTCAGTGAACATCTAAGTGTCAAGCTGTCCGTATAGATGTAATTATATGTTCCTCACAAAATGTCAATAAATTAAACAACTTGCTGCTCAAAATGACAGAAGTGCAAACAATAATTAATAATCTTCTTTCGACATTTTTTAATAAAGCCACATTGGAGAACTCTTTCTCTGTTAACTGGGAGTTGTTCAAATATGAACCAGTCAAGTTTTCAAGAACATTTGGTGGTAACTTAGCTAAACTAAGAAAGAAACAAGAGCATGACCTGATCACAGGCATCTCAGTACATCACAAAAACCTGTCAGATGAGCAGAAACTACAAATGATCAAACTACAGGAAGACTTGGATCAAGTTTATCAAAGAAAAGCAGAAGGAGCTTTGATTAGATCCAGAAAAACAATGACTGGAGCAGGAGAACATAACTCCTCTTATTTTTTTAAATGGAGAAGCATCAAGGACAAATAAACACTATAAACAAGTTAAACATTAATGACATAAATTGTAGCGATGCTAAAATAATCTCCACCTATTGTTCATCATTTAATAATAATCTGTATTCATCCCAATATTCTGAAATAGAAGCTGAAATCTTTCTGAACTCTTTAAACAATAGCAGAACAATGAAAGACTCTGAGAAAGAACTTTGTGATGATCCAGTGAGTCTTGGAGAAGTCTGTGACTGCATCAAGGTGATAAAACCAAAGAAATCTCCAGGAACTGATGGATTCACTTCTGAAGTTTAGACTTTATTCTACCAACAGATGGCGCCTTTTTTACTGGAAGTTTACAATGAAAGTATTTCTAATGACACCCTACCCTGGAGTATGACCCAAGGACTTATTACCCTTATCCCAAAACCACACAAAGATTTACTCTATATTGATAACTGGAGACCCATCTGTCTTCTTCATAATGATTATAAAATTATAGCTTTAGTTTTTGCAAAAATAATTAAATCTGTTCTTAATTCAGTAATAGATGGATCACAATCAGGTTTACCCAACAAACATATCACATACAATATTCAGTTAGTTTTGGACATACTCAATTACTCTTATCTAACTACGGATGACTCTTTTATGCTATTTCTGGACTTTTTTAAGGCCTTTGATTCAGTAGAACATAACTTCCTGTATCTCTCCTTACAAAAATTTGGTTTTGGTGACTACTTCTGCAAAGTCATTCAAACTCTTTACAACAATGCCACCTGCTCCACTAAACTTCAACATGGTTCATCACCTAGGTTTGATATAAAACGTGGGATTAGACAGGGTCGTCCCATATCTCCATATCTATTTCTTCTTGTAGCCCAGCTTCTCTGTGACCACATTAGATCCAGTCCATTACGAGGGATCTCCATCGCTGGTAGATCTATCGTTGTAAGTCAGTTTGCTGATGATACGACTCTCTTTCTTAAAGACAGCTCACAAATTCCATTAGCAATACATATAATTAAGTCTTTTTCCAAAGCATCCAGTCTTTCATTAAATCTGAAAAAATGTGAACTTCTCCCAATTAAATCTTTAATATTCCTGTAAAGACATCAGTCACATATCTTGGTATAATAATATCAAAAACTGAAAATGATAGAGGTAATATTAACTTGTTTCCAATTATTGATAAATGAAAAAGAGGTTTAACCTCTGGCTCTTCCGTGACCTTTCCATTAAAGGTCAAATTCTCCTCTCCAGAGTCATTGATGCCGCTCAGTCTCTTTATGTCAGCAACATCATCAGCAAAACTGTTGATAAACTGCTATGCGACTTTGTCTGGAGAAACCAAACTCATCATATAAGGAAATCCTTTCTGATGAATGATTATACTAGTGGGGGTCTGAACTTCCTGGATTTCAGTTCCTTAAATATGACTTTTACAATTAATTGGATAAAAGGGGTTTATCATTCCATATTCCATTTTCTCCCAGGTTGGTGGCCTCGACTTTTTCCTGCTCTGCTCATACAAGCCGACAAAGTGTCCATCAAACTGTCTTCATTTCATAAACAGATGTTGCTTATTAGTCCATGATTTAAAAACAGAACTTTTCTCCCCACAGGTTTTACATTTGGAACAATAGATATATTCTTTACAAAAACAAATCTATCTTCATCCAACAGTGGTTTGATAATAATATCAGACTAGTTAGTCAATTATTCTATCAACAGGTCAACTTTACACTTACACTGAATTCCTTCAGTTCTACCAGATCCCTGTTTCTGTGAAGGACTTTTCAGTTGTTCTTGATGCCATTTCCTTCAACCTCACCTATCTCTGTAAAGGATCTCCATCTGCTCCCCAACCACAGCTTCACGTGACGGACACTGCTGTGGAAAACTCTGCTTCTCTGCTTTGACAAACCAAAACAAAGCGTCTGAAGACGGTTTCAGCAGGAGCTAAAAACAGAATCTCCAGCCAGAACTTTTTGGACTTCATGGTCACATGTGTTGGGAAAAGGTTTGGGTTCTGCCAAACAAATATCTTCTTAACAACAAAGTGAAAGAGGTTTCATTCAAGATCATTCAGGTTTGATCCAACAAAAAAAGCAAAGGCTAAAAAGGGGATATTGATAAAAACTGTTCTTTCTGTTCTGAGTCTGATGAAACATTGGTTTATTTCTTTTGGACCTGCAAGTCCACTGAAAAAATATGGAACAAATTAACAAAATTGATAAAAACTCAAATGTATCTACATTTCACCTTAACATGGAAAAACATCTTATTTGGTTATGTTAATTATGATAATACATTTTATCTCTTTTTTTTTTTAATAAATTCTTTGATTTTATTAACCAAGCATTATATTCACAAATCTAAATTCAGCAATAAAGCTCCTAACTTTCTTGATTTACTAGCCCAAATGAGATTTTACTTACATTCCATTTCCCAGTACAAACAAAAAAGCTATTAAAACGTATCAGCTTCATAATTTAATACAGCGAGGAAAGTAAGTATTGAACACGTCAACATTTCTCTCAAAAATCATATTTCTAATCGAGCTATTGACATGAAATTTTCACCAGATGTCAGCATCAACCCAAGTAATGCACACATAGAAAGAAATCCAAACATTTATGTCCATAAATAAAGTTATGTGTAAGAAACTGAAATGGCACAGGGAATAAGTATTGAACACGCTTCCTGAAATGTATTTAATACTTAGTGCAAAAACCTTTGTTGGTGATTACAGCCTCTAGACGCCTCCTGTATGGAGAAACCAGTGGAATCCATTGCTCAGGTGTGATTTTGGCCCATTCATCCACACAAACTGCCTTCAAATCTTCAAGGTTCCGGGGGTCTCTTCTGTGAACCCGGATCTTCAGTTCTTTCCAGAGATTTTCAATTGGATTCAAGTCTGGTGATTGACTGGGCCATTCTAGCAGCTTTCTTTTCTTTGTCTTCAACCAGTTGAGTGTTACCTTGGCTGTGTGCTTGGGATGGTTGTCTTGCTGAAAGATCCACCCTCTTTTCATCTTCAGCAGCCTGGCAGATGACAGCAGATTCTGATCAAGAATGTCTCAGTACTTTTCTCCAGTCATTATTCCTTCAATGATATGAAGTCTACCAGTACCACATGCTGAAAAACAGCCCCACACCATGATGCTCCCACCTCCAAACTTGACTGTTGGTATGGTGTTTTGGGGGTGATGTGCGGTGCCATTTTTCCTCCAAACATGTTGTGTCTTATGACATCCCAAGAGTTCAATTTTGGTCTCATCTGACCAGAGTTTGGATTTCTTTCTACGTGTGCACTACTTGGGTTGATGCAGACATCTGGTGAAAATTTCGTGTCAATAGCTCGATTAGAAATATGTTTTTTGAGAGAAATATTGACGTGTTCAATACTTATTTTCCCCGCTGTATACATTTATTTTCTTGCTTGTATCTCATGGCGTTTACTTTGAACATTTGATTTACAGTTTATTGTTCCTTGTTCTTTTGCTAGATGTCACCTTTGTTCTGAATCAATGAAAATATATATATATATACCGTATTTTCCGGACTATAAGTAGCACTTTTTTTTCATAGTTTGGCAAGGGGTGCGACTTATACTCCGGAGCGACTTATATTTGAAATAAATTACATTGTTGAATGATTTCACATGTTCGTTATTTTCACTGACAACTGCAAGAGGGCGCTCCAGGCTCGGAGTGGTACTTAGTGGTACTTTCATACTGTCAAGTGTGTTTGTGACCTGCATGCTCCCACACTTAAATACAATTTATTTTAATTTTAGTATTTTACTAATAATTATCTTTTTTCAGGTTAACAAATATGTTTCATTTCAATACAAACATTTGTATAACATTTTAGAACATTTACCGGTAGTTATTTTTTTTTCTTTTAACCCAATACAACAACGTGACATATTAAAAAAAGGAGTCCAGCATTGAACTTACCAGTAGCCCTTTAAAGTCCAAGTCCTACTCACGCAGTGGTTTTATGTTAATAAAGCAGGCACGTACTCAGTTCGTTGTGCGTCATGTAGCTACACTCTAAAAAGAGTATTTGGGCTGTAGTTGGAAAGGTGTACTTTTTTACATTGTTCTAACTTAATTATTTAGTTTGGTGAAAATAAATCATTTTTTTGAGTTCATTCAACTTAAAAATAACAAGTAGTTGTCTGACATAGTTATTTTTACTTTCAATCAACTTAATTCATTTAAGTTGGTGTAACTTTGGTGTGAACCTGTCAATGCATATTGATGTCATAACGTGAGGCAGCGCAAGGAATTATGGGATACCATTTTCTTTGCCTATCTGGGCAGATTGTGGTTTAAGTGTGAGTTTTTGTCCATGGGTTTTGTTGTCCAGCTGTTTTACTCTGTTTGAACTAGTAATTTAACCTGTTATGTTCATTTTTTTTCTGCACCATGAGTTAGAGTTTGGTAGAGGATGATGACCAACCCCTTTGTGCGGTGAAAGACCTTAAGTCCCAATTATTAAAGACAGAGTTCGTGACATGTGAGCTCCTGCCTAGTAATGTGAAACATTGCTGGATCATTCATGTCTTTGTTATGAAAGTACCACCCCCAGAGGTGGAAACTTTAGAAAAATGTTAAAGTCATATATATAAAATTGAAAAAGATTTTCTATAAGTTTGATCAACATTTCAAATTAAGTTGGATAAACTTAAAGCAATTAGGTATTACCAATTGAAGTAATTCATTTAAGTTAAATCAGTGTATCAATTTAAGTTGGATAAAAAATAAAATTTTAGTTGAATACACTTAATTCAATTGAGTGTTACCAATTGAAGCAATTCAATGAAGTTGGATCAACGTATCACATTGAATTGGATAGACATAAAAATTTAGGTTGAATAAACTTAATACAATTAGGTGTTACCAATTGAAGTGATTCAATTAAGTTGGATCAACTTTTTTTCTTTTTAGAGTGTATTTAGCCTGTTCTCTAACCCCCTGTTATTTTAAGTTGCCTTTCAAGGTGAGATGTATGCTCTTGGTCTCAGATTTTTTAAATAAATTTCCCATCAAAGTGCGACTTATAGTCCAGTGCGACTTATCTGTGTTTTTTTCTACTTTATAATGCATTTTTGGGCTGGTGCGACTTATACTCCGGTGTGACTTATAGTCCGGAAAATACGGTATATAAAAATTACTTTTTTTTTTTCTCTGAGCGATTGTGCTGCCTTTTATAAACAGCGCACCCTGTTCCGTGTCCTGATTGGCTGAAGACCCTGTCAATCAATCTCCTACATGCCGTGTCTCCTGTACAGAAACGTGGAGCTCTTCAGATCAGAAATGTTTTTATCACGATCAGATCTTTGTTTTCATTCTAAGATCCTGGATCTAATTTCTATGAAGGTTTGAGAATTTAAACAAGAGAAAAGGTGAAAACATTCAAGTCTGTCTGAGAAAAGTGTAGATAGTGAACAGTGAGGAGTTTTGATGCCATAAACATCTGGAATCAGACTCAGTAGATTTCACCGTTCACGGTTATTTTTAGAACGTAACTCCTGCAATAAACGAGGAACTCTGTTCTGGAGAAAAGGTAACACAGAAATATGCGTAGCTGCAGCAGAAGACATGGAAATTTGATTTTTTATAACTACTGAATGTGAACAGACGTACAGGACAGCTGCTCTGTTTCAGCAAATACTGTGAGACGAGTGAGGAGCTGCAGCCTCAAAGTCTTTATTAGAATTATGACGGGAGATGATTCACTACTTGTTGTTTTTTAAATGTATCAGTATATTTTTCTGAATTTTTGTCTTTGAAAATCATAGTGTTATTTGATCATTGTTTTATTTCATAAATAATGTTATTTATTTTAATAAGAGGATCATGAATGAATGAATGAAACTTTATTCAAATAGAACTTTACAACCTTGAAGGAACCAAAGGGCTTCACAATAAAGAAGATCTAAAATGGCAACAAAATTTTGAAACTAAAAACTCTAAAATATTCTGTTTTAGAAGATAAATTTCAATCCAAATGTTTTCATCTACATTCATGTTTTATCATTCTCACACATCTGCTCCTGGTCCGGCCCTTCTATCCAGTTTTAGAACCCAATGTGGCCCCCCAGTTAAAATAATTGCCCCCCCCCCTGGTTTATTGAAACCGTCCAGGTTTACTTTGAACCAAGAGGAAACTTTTTTACAAACACCTTTAAAATGGAAACTAACTGGAGCCAGGTTAGTTTACCAGCTATTTACTGGTTGTTTTTACAAATTCATATCAGAGTTTATTTGCAGGAAACGACCAAATTTCACAATTTGACCCCATAGTGACGTTTGAGAAGTTAGAATTAGAGAAAGTGCAGTTCTCCATCAGTCCACTGGGGGAGCTGCAGCACCATAACTGAGAGGCAGTGGAGCTGATCTCAGATCAGTTCCTGCTGCAGCTCTGACACTCATCTCCACTTCCTCTGATTCCTCCATCACTCTGCTCTCCACCTCCCAGGAACACCGTCCAGTCACCACGTCTCTGCAGACCAGCTGCTGCTGCTGCTCCTCTCTGCTCCTCCAAGAGGAACATCAGTCTGACCTCCAGCTGCAGAGAGAAAGTAGAGAGACAGAGATGAAGGAGTGTCTCCTGATCCTGGGGGGTATTCCAGGAAGCATGTTTAAACTAGCCTGACTTTAAGCCTGAACTCTGGCTGAAATCCGCCTGAACTTGCTTACTCTGGGTATGTCGGTTCCAGAAGACCGGATATGAGTTGGCGTAATTACGCTCGACTTGGTAACCCTGGGTTAACCCACGTGCACAGCAGGTACATAAAGACATTCTCAATAGATCGCCGATTTCTGGAGTCACCATGGAAACGCGTGGGAAAAAAAAAGAAAGCGCGACACTTGAGACGGAAGTGAGACGGAGTCTGAGATTTCAATGACGGCGTATGAAGATTATACGTCCAACAAAAAAGTAGCACGGCTGCATCATCAAAAAAAAAAAAAAAAAGAATTTCTGCTTGGAGAAAATCAACAGACAAAGTAAACGCACGAGTTTCTGATCTTGTTTCCATTTTCCTTGTGACGCATATATATATATATATATATATATATATATATATATATATATATATATTGAACTCTCATATGTCTAAGTTTGAGCCGGTGAATATGCTAATTTTTACAACAATAAAAAAGACGGTAAAAAATGCACAGAGTGCAAAAATTAATTAAATAATTTCCCATCATTGAACTTGCAGAATTATTATGTAGGGGTGCTATAAAAACTCGTCATCCTCTCCTTCGCTCTCACTCGTGGTGCTGTGACATAAGCACAGTAGGACAAAATAACTCGACAAAACAAGGCAAAACACAGTAAAACAGCTAAACAACTAAACATATTTAGTCAAAAAGCCACACTTCAACCCAAATCCGTCCAGACAGGCAAAGGGAATGATATCCCAGAATCCCTTGCGGTGCCGATCTAACAGCAGCACCAAAGTTACGCCTACTTAATTGAATTAATTTGAATGAAAGTAAAATAATTGTCTGAAAACTATGTGTTATTTTTAAGGTGACTTAACAAAAAAAATGATTTCTCTTAACTGAAGCAAATAATTAAGTTAGATCAAAGTAAACAAGTTTAATTTTCCAACATCCATATGTGGTCCTATCACCCTCTCACTGTGGAAAAAGTATTATCTGAGCTTCTTCATCCACTAAATCCTCTTCAAATGGACACGCCATGCTGCTTCACCTCTCTCAAAACAAACTAAGCTTCAACTAAACCTGCTCCGGACCAGGTTATGTTCAGAGCATGAGTTGCCGTGGCAACTTGACCTACCCTGAGACATACCTCCATTTCTGGAACCGAAAGCTGAGGTTATCAACTTCCTTAGCCTCAAACTTATCGTGGGAGCTAGCATAACCTGCTTTCTGGAATACCCCCCTGGTCTGTCAGTCAGTGATGCAGCACAGCAGCAGAAAGAGCAGCAGGAGCTTCAGTCCTGTTCAGAGCAGCAGCTTCCTGTCATCTTCACCTGTTGGAGCTTCTGCTGCTCTGATTGGCTGACTGTTGTCCTGAAGCCTGTCATCATTCTCCTCAGAGCTTCACTGAGAAGCTGCAGCTTCACAGGAAACTCTGCATCTTTGCTCTCAGACTAACTTTAGGACCAAACATCTGGAAGCAGCTGGACTGACTCCAACCCTCTACTGACCTCAGAGTCTGCAGTTTGGAGTTTGGACTCTCCACCAGATCCTGGAGCTGCTGAACATCTGAAGACTGAAGGTTGTTGGAGCTCAGGTCCAGTTCTGTCAGGTGGGACGGGTTGGACTTCAGAGCTGAGACCAGAGCATCACAACTGGTCTTTGACAATCTGCAGTTCATCAACCTGAATCCAGAAGAAAGAGTTGAGTTTAAAGAAAAAGTTCCTGTTTTTCATCCTTCACTTCTTCTAAAGAGTTCAGAGCTGAAGAAGATCAGAAAGTTTAGAAAAAGTCCAAAGATGTGAAGCAACAGCAGCACATCAGAAGAGTCCAGCAGAAGCAGAGAAGAAGAACATTCAGGAACATTCAGGACAGCATGCAGCTGCTTCAGGAAAGAAGTCCAGATGTGTGAAAGTCAAACATCAGCCTGTGGCTGCATCCAAACCAACTGATGTTTCTGCAGCAACAGCAGAAAAAGTCCACTTCCTCTTTCTGCTCAGCTCTTCTCCAAACAGCACTGAATCATGGGAGAATTTCAGAAGTAGGATGCTGGAAAGTCTTCCTCCCAGTTTTCAGGAGATGATCTTCCAGTCCTTCTCTGCTGCAGCCCTTCAAGCAGAGACTTTCAGCTCCAACAGATCAAAGCAGAGAGAAGAAGGAAGTGATGAGGAAGAGTCAGCAGCAAATGTTGGACATTGATCCCTGATCAAGCATGACTTCAGCTCTGAATGAAGAGTCAGAAGCTGCTGGGAGCTTTGATGGATGATGTGATGATGTTTGTGGATGAAAAGGTGAGGATGTTTGTGGAGGATGTGTCTGTCAGAGCAGCATCCAGCTGCAGCAGGACTCTGTCACCCTAACCCTTTGGACTCTCAGCTGCATCTGCTGAAACACAGCAGGACTCAGAGTGCATGTGAGCGTGCACGTGAGGCTGCTGCTTCTGCACGCGCTTTAAAGGAGTCTCTTGGACCAAAGACACAGAGCAGAGCTGATGAGCCTCATGTCTGCAGTTCAGTCCTAACACAACTTTGTCATCATATTGATGTGAACACAACTGAAACATGGAGTCTGACCTCAGAGTCTGCAGTCTGCAGTCTGGACTCTCCAGGAAACCACACAGATCAAGAACTCCTGGATCCTGCAGGTTCTGGTTCCAGCTCAGGTCCAGTTCTGTCAGATTGGACGGGTTTTTCTTCAGAGCTGAGACCAGAACTTCACAGCTGATCTCTGATAAACTGCAGCTCCTCAACCTGCAATGAGACAGAAAAGTGTGTTCAGGAGAGATTTTGGATGAAAAACCATGACCACCTGGAAATGAAAATACATTATGCATGGGGGGGGCTGTTTATCAATGTGTTTATGACTTTGACCCAAAAACATGAACAAAGCTCTTTCCAGTCACTTTTCCATTCAGACACTGATGGTGGCTCTGCTGCTGAACACTGGCACCCCCCTTCCACCAGAGGCAGGGTGGAGTTTAGTGTCTACAAATAAATATAATACTGTCAATAAAAGTCAGCAAAAGAAAACAATAACACACATTTGTGTATTCTGTGGAGTCAAACTCACAATTTCAGCATGAGGTTAAACATAAAGTTTAGCTGCTTTAACCTCTAGACCAGGGGTCGGCAACCTAAAATGTTGAAAGAGCCAAATTGGACGAAAAAAAAACAAAAAACAAATATATCTGGAGCCGCAAAATATTAAAAGCCCTATTTAAGCCTTATAATGAAGGCAACACATGCAATATGTATCTATATTAGATATATTAGCCTACTATCAAAATGACTAAGTTGCTACAAATACATAATGAGCATTAACGATTAAATTTATATTTGCCCTGCAGTGCATTCTGGGAGAACGACGCGTCACATGACTGCTTTATAAGTTTAACTTCATTACAATATCAATAAATTATGTTTCATTGCTTTGATAAAATTTAAGAAGTGTAATAAAGAAATCCGATTTTTGATGTCATTTTTATTTTGAGGATTTGAACAAACAACAATTAAATGAAACGTGCCCCATGACAGTCAGCTGAGCTCCAATGACAGAACAGCTTCAAGCATTTGTGGCGTCTGCAGACTTTCATTCAGCTGTTCAGGTGACCTGTCAGTCACATCCACCAAAAAGTGCAGCTTTTCCAGCCACTCAGTATCTTCCAGTTGCGGGTAGTTCAGGTCTTTGCTTTTCAGGAATGTTTTCACGTGTTCTAAACAGACGACAAAGTGACGCTAAACGTCCCCCCTGGACAGCCATCAGACTGTGTTGTAGCAGGAGATCAGAATATTCACTTTCAACTTCATCAAGTTGTTGCCACTACAGATGAGTTTCAGCGCATGACGTAAACTGAAAACTTTATTTCAAGGAAACTCTGTCCTCATGTGTTGTATTTGTCGTCACCCTATTGGTTGAGAGGTGACAGCCAGGTGACAGGATGTAAGGAGACGCTGGAGAGATTTTTTTTTTGTAAGGAGACGCTGGAGCGCGGGGGGGGGGATGCACGGCTGACAGAAACACAGAAGTGGGGAGGAGAAAGTGATCTCTCATACGGATTACCTTTCCCAGCTCACATTATTTTCCTACTGAATATATTTTCCCAAAGAGCTCGGATCATCCGGTACGAGGATCTGTGCCAGCTCCATTAACGGGTGGAATGCGTTCCAGTGAGAGCGGCCTCCCCCCTAACGCGTGAGACTGTTGAACACTCATTTATCCTCCAGAACATCTTTTTTTTTGCTAGCAAAACTGCCATTTTAAAAAAGCAAAACTGCAAATTTAAAATGAAAACTAAGACTGATCACCACTACGAAAAAAAAGGAATGACTCTGTCCAATTGTGTAAAATGTCTATAACTATATTATAATATAACTATAATGATCAAACTAAGGAAAAAGTAAAAACATGTAATTTTACATGTAATCAAAGCACCATGACAGAATGAACTGACATTCAGTTCCTCTGTCTAGTAATGGAACAAAAGATAAATCAGACTAAATAATCTTATTTTTTCATGTTGATGGTTGTGAAGTTTTTACAAATATTGATGGTATTTTGTTCTGAAGTATCCAATCCTATTGCTGTAGGTCTGACAGACACAAATGCAGTACTTTGGGTTTCAAACATAGTTGCAGTACTATTTCAACTTTGACCTATTTTCCTTGTAATATTGTTCTGAAAGTACTTTTTAGAGTTAATGCCAAAATACCTTTAAACATTTTGATCTGCTGTTTGTGAATGACAGTAAATGTCAGATCTATTGGAAATGTTTCTGTGTTTCTTTGGATCAGAGTTCACATTATTGTTGGTGACGGCACAGTTGTTCTGGAGAAAATGTCAAAGTGACACTTCATGTCACAAACGTTGCTGACCCCTGGTTTCAACCTTTCTCTGGCCAGGTAGCCCCGCCCCCAGCCTCATCCAGAAACTACCTGCAGAGGTTCTGATCCAGGCTGGGTTCTGAAGCAGAACCAGAACCAGGTCTGTGGGAAAGACCTGTCAGTCTGCTGCAGGTTGACCTCTTCATATCTCTGCATGAGGAGCTGCTGCTCTGTGGCTCAGAAATCTGCTGCAACTGTTTGTCCATTGAAATCTGCAGTTCTGGGATGGATTCCTGTTTTCTTTCCAGAACACAGAACTTAGTCCAGTTCTACACAGACGTGTGGTGAGGTTGATGCTGGTGAGGCACCGACTCCTCTGGAGTCAGATTTACAATGAAAGAACTGAATATTTCAGCATCCATCCAACAGCAGCTAACAGCTTCTAAAATACACACCAGATCAGATTTCTGTCATAGACATGGATAGAACACTCTTCTTGGGGAGAAATTATTCATATTTACTGTAAACACATTAAAGTACAGATGTGTTCAGCTCACATTTGACCCTCAGTAACTATTTCTGGTATTTTTCTAACCTCAAATTCTGGAGCTTTAATCAGTTATCAAATGTTTTCTGTGAAAATGATCCTAAAATAAAATAAATGATTTATTTCCATTTGTATCCACTTACTCCCATGTTATTTCTAAAAAACAAACATTAAAGACATGTTTGTCCTTACTTTATGAGTCCATGTGTGGATCCTTCTCCACTAAAATCTCTATGATCTGTTGGAAAGTTTTCCTTATTTTCCTTTATTTTCTAGGAGTTTCTCCTCTATGGAGACAGACGTTCTTATTCTGTTTCTACGGCAGCAGTGTAGCTACAAAGCAGCTGTCAGCTCACGTCTGCCCCCTTTCTGCAGGCCTACAGCAGTGTTTAGTCTCTGTTAACATTGAGTCCTGCAGTCAGACATGAGGCTCAGCAGCTCCAGAGCCTCACCAGGAGATTCAGCTCCGTCTGTGATCAACACTCTAATTCAGAGATTTGAACCTCACAAACTGTGGAAAACTGGACTGAAAATGGAGATTTAACACAGATCAGTGGAAAGAAGATTGACTTCATTGACCTTTTTCTATTTCATCACCATTATGACAGGTGAGGCTCTGCCTCACTAACCTCACCTGACCACACGTCACTGAGTTCTACACAGACGTGTGCCATGCCCCCCCCCCCCCCCTCTATCCTCCCACTTCATTCATGTCCTCCACTTTTGTTTTAACCGCATCAGATTCACGTCCACCAATCAAAGTGGCTGCTGGACGTTCCTCCAACAGTGTGTTTCTAAATCTGACACTCCCACCGTGAGTGGGAGGAGCTACTGCCTCATGTGGGAGGAGCTACCATCAAAAGTTTTCCTCGTCCTCCTCAGTAAAGACATGGAAGATGCTGAGAGATCCGGTGTATTTCTACTACAAAGAGCTCCACAAAGCGTCAGAGTGAAACATGGACCTATTTGATGAACATGGAGCTGATATTCTGGAGATGGTAAATGTTTTAGATCAGTAAAAATGAGTCATTTCCAGCAGCACATCTGATCATCTCTCACGGCACACTGGATGAAAAACACTGTAGAGAATCAACATTTGAATGAAAGCTGACCTGAGAGTCTCCAGTTTACAGTCTGGACTCTCCAGTCCGGCTGACAGTAGCTTCACTCCTGAATCCTGCAGGTTGTTGTAACTCAGGTCCAGAAGTCTGAGTCTGGAGGACTGAGAGCTGAGAACTGAGGACAGAGCTGCACAGCTTCTCTCTGACAGATTACAGTCACTCAGTCTGCAGAAAACAAAGACAGACAGCAGTTATTGAATCTTTCATGTTTCCATCAGATTCATTTGTTCACTGAAGGTGATTTTCATCAGAGTTCTTACAGAGCTTTGTTCAAAGTTAGACTGAAAACATTCCTCTGTGGGCAGGATTATTGTCAGACATTAAACATAAAGCTCAGCTGCTTTAACCTCTAGACCACGTGTCAAACTCCAGGCCTGTGGGCCAAATGTGGCCCCCCATGTCATTTTATGTGGCCCGCGAGTAGGGCTGTGACGATGACCTCATCACCGCGTCACTGCACTTTTTTTTTTTTTTTTTAGTTCAGCATATAGTGCGTGATTGGAACTATAATAAACACATGAAACACATTCATATTTGCTAATAATGTACTTTTTCTGCTTGTCCTGTATTCAGACTTTCCTTCTTTCTTTCAGACTGTTCTCTGCTCATCTCCCACCTGTCACTCTCTCTCGTCACGTGCGCTCTCACTGTCTGCCTCTTGCGCTGCACGTGGCACGCGGCTCCCTGTACACACACAGGCGCGCTTTCAGAAGCACACATCCTCATTCTACAACAGAAGTTTCCGTCTCGCCAGGAAATACCACAAATTTACTGCGGTCTAATTATTAATTTCCATTGTTTTCATTTCCATTACAAGCTGCGTGCGTTCCTAAGTGCGTGACACTGCGCCCCCTGGTGGTTCATCGCAGCGGTGATGAAAAATCTGACAACGTCACAGCTCTACCCGCGAGAGCATAAAAGGTTTTAATTTCTTAAAACTGACCCTTCATGTCACAAACGTTGCTGACCCCTGGTTTCAACCTTTCTCTGGCCAGGTAGCCCCGCCCCCAGTCTCATCCAGAAACTACCTGCAGAGGTTCTGATCCAGGCTGGGTTCTGAAGCAGAACCAGAACCAGGTCTGTGGGAAAGACCTGTCAGTCTGCTGCAGGTTGACCTCTTCATATCTCTGCATGAGGAGCTGCTGCTCTGTGGCTCAGAAATCTGCTGCAACTGTTTGTCCATTGAAATCTGCAGTTCTGGGATGGATTCCTGTTTTCTTTCCAGAACACAGAACTTAGTCCAGTTCTACACAGACGTGTGGTGAGGTTGATGCTGGTGAGGCACCGACTCCTCTGGAGTCAGATTTACAATGAAAGAACTGAATATTTCAGCATCCATCCAACAGCAGCTAACAGCTTCTAAAATACACACCAGATCAGATTTCTGTCATAGACATGGATAGAACACTCTTCTTGGGGAAAAATTATTCAGATTTACTGTAAACACATTAAAGTACAGATGTGTTCAGCTCACATTTAAACCTCAGTAACTATTTCTGGTATTTTTCTAACTTCAAATT
Organism: Oryzias curvinotus; assembly: GCA_023969325.1. Lineage (NCBI taxonomy): Eukaryota > Metazoa > Chordata > Actinopteri > Beloniformes > Adrianichthyidae > Oryzias > Oryzias curvinotus. The sequence continues at coordinate 32,146 of JALJSC010000097.1, forward strand.
CTGGAGCTTTAATCAGTTATCAAATGTTTTCTGTGAAAATGATCCTAAAATAAAATAAATGATTTATTTCCATTTGTATCCACTTACTCCCATGTTATTTCTAAAAACAAACATTAAAGACATGTTTGTCCTTACTTTATGAGTCCATGTGTGGATCCTTCTCCACTAAAATCTCTATGATCTGTTGGAAAGTTTTCCTTATTTTCCTTTATTTTCTAGGAGTTTCTCCTCTATGGAGACAGACGTTCTTATTCTGTAGCTACACTCTAAAAAAGAATTCATTTTGTCACTACTTATTTAAATGTGTCATTCCAACATAATAAAGCTAATTTGTTGATTTGGATCAGCATCTTTAGTCATCAACTTTGCTTTGATAGGGTGTATTAACTCAATAATGCCACTATTTATACCAACATTATATTCTGTCATTCAAACTTACATTTATGCATTCATTGACTCTGATAGAAAGTTGAGTTGTGGGAACACAGTTAATGTTGGATGACAACGTCATTTTTGTTCCCCTTGAATTGAAATTTCAAGTTCCCTACTTTTTCTAAATGTCCGGGAAAATTCAAACGGTGGTGAGGTCTGCATGTCAGAGGACCTCCATGCAGAAGAGTTAAAATATTGAAGAATATGGAAAACATTTACAGAAGCACTAAAGACAAGGTGAGTATTGATTCATTCTTGAATCGGTTCTTGTCAAGTAGTGCAGTGAATTCACTTTTATCCCAAATAGGTAGACAAAATGATTAACCTGTATAGGACAGCTTCCTTTCTTACTGTCTTGTCTTTTATATTTGATGTAACAAAAATGTTATGATATTTTATGTTACGGTCACGGTAGAATTATTAAGTTTGTGTTGGAACTTGTTGGTTGGGGAAAAGCGTGACTTTTTTTTTCCTTTTGTTTAAACTAATTTCACTTAAAGACATTTTCTTGTTAAGTCTTTTGATAATGACATTAATAATTATTTATGTCAAAGATAAACATTAAATGGACATATTAATTTCTGGAACTACTTTATGCATGTTAAATCAATCCGCACATTCCACTGCTTTCAGGCAGCGACCTCGGACTTATCAACGCAGGATTCAGAGGTAGAGCGGCTCTGTGTCATGTTCTCACTGAAATACAAACTAAACTTAACACGTAGTCGGTCAGTGTGCGACACTGCCACAAACAGCATGATGAACAGTTTTTTATTTTGCTATAAATCCCTGCAGGGGCAAAATATTGTAGCGACCTGGGGGTTAGCCCCGCCTTCAGCCCCAAAGGCTCATGGGAAGTGGGGAGGTTTATGTGAAACCTTGAGTCAGAGGGCTGGAAGCTGAAGTGACCCTCCTTGCTGTTTGGGCTGTATGTGTGCTGGAATAAACGGGCTATTGGCTGAAACAGAAATACTGTGTGCTTTGCTGCTTATTCCTGCCTGAGACTGACCGGGGTCGTACGGTGTATGGGGCATGGTCAGTTCTCCAAAGAAGCCTCTTCATGAGCAGTTTGGCTTTAGCTACCCCGCTCAGGTTACGGTCTGGCGGGATCGTTACAATATATGTCTCACATGCTAATTAAAATATATGTTTGACATGCTGATTAAAATATCACAGCCATAGCTGTTTAGTGTGGGACTACAATGATGGACGTGTGACTGTTTTAAACGGGCATAAGTAAAGGCAGCATGTGCCTTTAAGAAGGCAACTCTATCTACGAGGGGGGCGGAGCTACTAATGACACGGGCTGCTACGAGGGAAAACAGCTGTTGTTTAAAAACTACGTTTCCCCGGCAAACGGAGAGCCGTGTCTGAGGACGACGCTGAATGTTCCAGAGCCGCTCCACTTCAAGCTCTACACCCTGGATTACCTTTTTCCTTTTCCTGGTGGACAGATTAATACGTGGGTTTTTTCCTCCTCTTTTTTTCTCCCATTGGAATCTACACACCAAGGACTGACGGAAAAGCCGGTGAGATCGAGCCTGTTTGTTTTTTGGTTAAACGCAATGCATTGCTGGGACTGAGAGACTGAGATACGAACTCATTTACATCAAACTCTAGTTTTGAACAGAGACGCTTGGAATTAATGTGTGTGTATATATTTATATGGTGTTGGGTGTGTATTTTGCTTGGTGATTTGGTAAAGGCCTGCTGAAAATTACTAAAACGCCTAAAACAAACTAAAACTGAGACTGCTGGGTTTTCTATGTTTAATGTTAAGTTGCACACGCTTTTTCTTTTTCAAAGCAGGTAATATTTTTGCTTTATTGTACTCTTCCTCTCCAAAAAGATAGAGGAAATTGTTACAAGTGTGAGCTTCTTTTTCTTTATTCTATGTTTAATGTGAGGTTCTACGTGAAGCACAGTTTCCCGGTGGAGACGAGCTGCTAGCATCATCTGCTGGAGCAGCATAATATAATAATAATGAATTCCTAGATTTTCAGCTCTGTTGAACCATTACAATGTTTTTTCTCCTCCATAACTTCAAATGACTTTGACCTGCAGCTTTATCAGCTGCTTCAGCGCTTCAGGCCGTCTGTCTGCACACACACACACACACACACACACACTTTTAACCCAACAGGATTAGTGAAAATATATTTAATAATTAGGTTAACATTACACAAAGAGGAATGCATGAAGATGAGGCTGGAGGAGGACATGAATCTCTGTAATAACATCAATACAAATACGTGGTTTTGTTCCTGCAGGACTGGAGACGATACAAAATCAATGCATCTCTATTACTGTGCAGGAATAAATTCTAAAATTTAAGTTTTGCGGGTGCGGGCGGGAGTGTAACGCATACGTTGCGGGAGCGGGATGAAGAAAATAGTCCCGCGCAGGGCTCTACTGCAATCCCCTCAGTAAGCATGTTTGAGCTTCATTACACATTTAGACTGTCTGTGGCTAGATCTAACATTATGAGGAAAAAACACATTATAACCTAAAACACTGTACTACTGTTACCCAGAATGGAATGTTTCTGACTTATCACATTTATTGCAAAAACCAAATGAAGAAATGTTTAAATGTATCCTCCTGAAAGCTGCACAAACACTGCAGATATAGTGATTGTTGTTTTGCTTGATCTTTCAGGTCTTGTGATCATATTTTAACTAAAGTAATGCATAAATAAACATTGCAGTACTAAACTATTACAATTGAAACATAACATTTGATTTTTTACTGTTTTGTAGTTTGTGGTTGGAAAATGTCAAACATGTTGTCTGTTACAGATTGATAAATGCCTCAACAATCCCATCTGCCATCAAGGACTTCATGAAACGCTGGCCTGCATTATTTGATGCAACACAGGTACACTTTTTTATTTGTAATAAAGGCATAACCATGTTACCGTTTGCTTGTAAGCCAAGTGAATATATGTTAATTAATTTCCCTAATTCTCCCATTTGTATTTCTTTATTTAGGAAGAATTCAGAGAATAACAACGGTAAACCGCGTCTACCTTTATGTCCAATCTGGACCAATCATCCCAAAACTGATGGATGTGATGTCATCAAGAGGAGGAGCTACAGGAATGACATCAACGATATTCTTCTTGAGGTATGATAGTTATTTAGAATTTTCTTAAAAATGCAAGTTTCTGACAGTTTCTAATTTTATGTTACTTTAAGGTCTTTCTCTTGATCATGTTTTTCTTTTCTTCTTAAACAGAACAACAGTGTTGATAGAGAAGTGAGGTGGCCGTACGTCGTCTTATTGTGAACCTTGGAGAAAAAGAACAGGACCTTTTTAAGGAGTTTGTAAGTCATTCAACACTTTGTGGAAAAAATGAATAGAAACTTGACCAAACTTCAATCAGTCATGGATGAGGGCTGATATCAGTGGATAGTGTTGTGGAATAAGCCTCCACATTCTTTTAGTCTGTTGAACAAACCTGGGAAACATATTTAACCTATATCCTGCTCTTCTCAAGTCTTTCAGAGTTAACAATATCCATATGAGGATATATTACCTTTGGAACACTAAAGAATTCATTCTCAATTAAATATGAGTTATTTTCACTGTTCATTTTCCTACCCAGAAGTAAGACGACTTGATCTCTGAGGCTTTGCCTTTGGCTCCCAGCCTGGGGGCGGAGCTGGCAGCTCAGCCTCTTCCTGGAGGGGGCTGGTCCTCACTTTGTGATGTCACAATGTGAGAGCCCACTTATTATTGTGGATTGGGAGGGGCTGGTGCTCAGAGCGCAGGTTTTTAGAGAAATACTCAGAAATGTGTGAATGGATCCAAATACCACTCTGGGGTTGTTTATGGTGACAAAAGAACATTATAACACACTTCAAAGTTAAAGTTGATTTTGGATGGTATAGGCCCTTTAGTAAATATGTACAAATCAACTACAACTACTACTGCTAATAGTAATAATAATAATACGAAGAAGAACAAAAACTGGCATCAGAAACACCTTCTTTTACCAGTCACTTGCTAACTAGTTGTCCTTGCATCAGTTAGATGTTGGTTGTCATGGTAACTGCCACACAGAGAAACTTCAGGCAGGTTCACCCAGCACAGTATACAGCCTAAATGTAGTTTCTATTTGATGCCTAGTCATTTCTGGATTGTTTCATGTTTAAAGCGACGTCACAAATGTGTTTTAGTAAAGCTATCTTTAACATTATTTAGGCTTTAGTAAAACATATGGAGTCTGTTCACATAGAGAGAAGTTGGGACTTCATTGTTTCTAAAACTCTACAATATCTTTTCCTCTGCTTTACAAGGACAGAGACGAGTTTGAAGCAGGACTTCATGTAGAAATGCTGATGGCCACCATTGCTGACCAGAGCATCCAGTTAAACAAAGAGCAGCCATTGTGACAGAGGGAACCAAACTTCTGGAGGTAAAACACATCCCAAGGAGCTGCGCTTTAGTGATGGGCATAACTTATGCTCTGAAGGATTTCTGAAGTTGTTCTTTGGCTTTGATGGACAGAAGCCCAGTGCAAAAGTAATGAGCCTCAAGAACAGTATCTTCTGAACACAAGACCCAGTGGTTTGTGTTGAAGTTGTTACTGTTGTGTGAAATGTGTTCAAATGGGTTGTATTCATGGACCTTTTTGTTAAATATTAAAGATGGTTTCCTGTCAAAAGCATCCATGCTGTTGATCGTCTGCAGTTCTAAATGTTGTACAAATGTTTGTTTTCAGTAAAAATGTTTAAAATGACTTTACATCCAAGAATGTGTGGAATGCTAATTTTAAAAATCTACAGTATCTTTCAAAGGCAGAGTTTTAACTCATGTAACACATTTGGTTCTCTGTTTCAACAATGAAGCAAATAGCTTTGGATAAACCTAAATGTTAGTGTTTAATTTAAAATAGTGAGCATGAAAGAGCAGATCTTTTTGGTTTTTAGGGGGATTTTATATTTTGCTGTGAAATAAACATTTAATTAACAAACACTCATGTTGTAATTTATTATGTTAATGCCTTGAACAGATGCTATAGAAAGAAGTCCATTTGAAGCAACTTACATTTTTTAAAGGTGTCAACTTAAAAACTTAATTTCATCATAATCCTAATTGATTTAATACAACATAAAAATCCTCTCTGGAAAATTAAAAAAAATAGTTGAAACAATGTGTTTAAATAAGTTGTCAACTTACAAAGGTGTGTTTATGCTGTTAAATTGTATGTTGGTGGTAATAAAAAAACTCTAGGCTGTACAAGGAAATCTAATTCTACAACTCAACTTAAGTTGTTAGTTGAACTTAATTTCATTAGAAGTTGATCTAACGTAGAATGACTAATGGAAAGCCTTTTTTTAGAGTGTAGAGAGCAGCTGTCAGCTCACGTCTGCCCCCTTTCTGCAGGCCTACAGCAGTGTTTAGTCTCTGTTAACATTGAGTCCTGCAGTCAGACATGAGGCTCAGCAGCTCCAGAGCCTCACCAGGAGATTCAGCTCCGTCTGTGATCAACACTCTAATTCAGAGATTTGAACCTCACAAACTGTGGAAAACTGGACTGAAAATGGAGATTTAACACAGATCAGTGGAAAGAAGATTGACTTCATTGACCTTTTTCTATTTCATCACCATTATGACAGGTGAGGCTCTGCCTCACTAACCTCACCTGACCACACGTCACTGAGTTCTACACAGACGTGTGCCATGACCCCCCCCCTCTATCCTCCCACTTCATTCATGTCCTCCACTTTTGTTTTAACCGCATCAGATTCACGTCCACCAATCAAAGTGGCTGCTGGACGTTCCTCCAACAGTGTGTTTCTAAATCTGACACTACCGCCGTGAGTGGCAGGAGCTACCAACACGTGTGGGAGGAGCTCCCGCCGTGTGTGGGAGGAGCTCCTGCCGTGAGTGGGAGGAGCTCCCACACGTGGAGTTGAAGGAGCTACTGCCTCATGTGGGAGGAGCTACCATCAAAAGTTTTCCTCGTCCTCCTCATGAAAGACATGGAAGATGCTGAGAGATCCGGTGTATTTCTACTACAAAAAGCTCCACAAAAGCGTCAGAGTGAAACATGGACCTATTTGATGAACATGGAGCTGATATTCTGGTGATGGTAAATGTTTTAGATCAGTAAAAATGAGTCATTTCCAGCAGCACATCTGATCATCTCTCACGGCACACTGGTTGAAAAACACTGTAGAGAATCAACATTTGAATGAAAGCTGACCTGAGAGTCTCCAGTTTACAGTCTGGACTCTCCAGTCCGGCTGACAGTAGCTTCACTCCTGAATCCTGCAGGTTGTTGAAACTCAGGTCCAGAAGTCTGAGTCTGGAGGACTGAGAGCTGAGAACTGAGGACAGAGCTGCACAGCTTCTCTCTGACAGATTACAGCATATCAGTCTGCAGAAAACAAAGACAGACAGCAGTTATTGAATCTTTCATGTTTCCATCAGATTCATTTGTTCACTGAAGGTGATTTTCATCAGAGTTCTTACAGAGCTTTGTTGGAGGCTTTGACCACTGGCAGCAGCCTCAGAAGAGCCTCCTCTGAACCAGAGTATTTCTGCAGGTTAAACTCTTCCAGATCTTCTCCTGATGACAGTAAGAAGAAGACCAGAGCAGACCACTGAGCAGGAGACAGTTTATCTGTGGAGAGACGTCCTGACCTCAGGACCTGTTGGATCTCCTCTACTAGAGATCCATCATTCAGTTCATTCAGACAGTGGAACAAGTTGATGCTTCTCTCTGCAGACAGATCCTCACTGATCTTCTTCTTGATGAACTGGACTGTTTCCTGATTGGTCTGTGAGCTACTTCCTGTCTGAGTCAGCAGACCTCGTAGGAGACTCTGATTGGTCTGCAGTGAAAGACCCAGGAGGAAGCGGAGGAACAAGTCCAGGTGTCCGTTTGGACTCTGTAAGGCCTTCTCCACAGCACTCTGGTACAACTGGACTGGACTGCTCTGTTCAGGCTGAGAGATCTGTGATTGTTCTTCCTCCATGAGGTTGAGTTTGGAGGTGATGAAGGTCAGGTGGACATGAAGAGCAGCCAGAAACTCCTGAACACTCAGATGGATGAAGCAGAAGACCTTGTCCTGGTACAGGCCTCTCTCCTCTCTAAAGACCTGTGTGAACACTCCTGAGTACACTGAGGCTGCTCTGATATCGATGCCACACTCTGTCAGGTCGGATTCATAGAAGATCAGGTTTCCTTTCTGCAGCTGCTCAAAAGCCAGTTTTCCCAGAGACTCCATCATCTTCCTGCTCTCTGGACTCCAGTGAGGATCTGTCTCAGCTCCTCCATCATACTTGACCTTCTGGACTTTGGCCTGAACCACCAGGAAGTGGATGTACATCTCAGTCAGGCTCTTAGACAGCTCTCCTCCCTCTGTAGCAGTGATCCAGCAGAAGACTGGGATGTGGCACATGATGTGGAGGCTTCGGGATCTCTGGATGTGGGAGATGATCCTGCTGGCCTGCTCTTCATCTCTGAACCTCTTCCTGAAGTACTCCTCCTTCTGTGGATCATTGAACCCTCTGACCTCTGTCACCATGTCAACATATCCTGGAGGGATCTGATTGGCTGCTGCAGGTCGTGTGGTTATCCAGAGGAGAGCAGAGGGAAGCAGGTTCCCCCTGATGAGGTTTGTCAGCAGATCAGCCACTGAGGTGGACTTTCTAGGGTCCTTCAGGATCCCAGTCTTGTGGAAGTCCAGAGGAAGTCGCCACTCATCCAGACCATCAAAGATGAAGAGGACCTGGAAGTCTTCAAAGCTGCAGATTCCTGTTTGTTTGGTTTCAGGGAAGAAGTGATGAACAAGTTCCACCAAGCTGAACTTCTCCTCTTTCAGCACATTCAGCTCTCTGAAAGTGAATGGAAATGTGAAGTGGAGGTTCTGGTGGGCTTTGCCTTCAGCCCAGTCCAGAGTGAACTTCTGTGTTAAGACTGTTTTCCCGATGCCAGCCACTCCCTTAGTCATCACGGTTCTGATTGGTTCTGGTCTTCCAGCTGGGAGTTGGAAGAGCTCTTCTTGTCTGATGCTTGTTTCTGCTCTGTCTGCTTTCCTGGATGCTGCTTCAATCTGTCTGACCTCATGTTCTTCATTCAGCTCTCCTCTTCCTCCCTCTGTGATGAAGAGCTCTGTGTAGATCTCATTCAGAAGGGTTGGGCTTCCTGCTTTAGCCATCCCCTCAAACACACACTGGAACTTCTTCTTCAGACCAGATTGGACTTCATGTCGACAAAATCCTGAATGAAGACAACAAACAGTAAATCAAGTCTCTGCAGCCCTGAATGATGAGGGTTTGAATCCCTGTTGAGACATCAGGAAATCTTCATTTCTCAGCAGCTGAAACCTTCAGAGAAATCCTCTTACTGCTCTGCAGTTCATCAGCCAGCTCCTCCTGCTTCATTCTCCTCAGGAAGTTCACTGTGATCTTCATCACTGACTCTCTGCTGCTCATCTGCTCTTCATCTTCAGCCTCCAGCTCCTCCTTTTCCGCCCTGTGACTCAGAAGCTTCTGCATCTTCTTCAGCTCCTTCTTGACAAAAGTGACAATGTTGTCCTCCAGCAGCTGCAACAGAATTCCAGATGAATGAGCCAATCAGAGTGAAGTCATGGAGCCAAACATCAGCTCCATGTTGGACACTCTGACAATCCACTGGTCTGCAAAGTGCAGCATGGAGACGACTGTGGACAGAATGATGGAAAGTAGTTGTTGTTCATGTACAGACCAGAAAGATGGAGTCCAGCTGTGTTTGATGCTGCTGGACAGACGGACCACTGGGAGTCTCTGAGCTCTGCTGGTCCAGTCTGTGGAGAATCAGCAGCAATCAGCTCCATTCTGTCTGGACTGGTAGGTTTAACCAAACTAACTAGAGTCATGTCACAGCTAGAATGTTCTAGTTCACAGTTCAGATGGAGAACAGCAAACCAATGGATCATATCAACACCTCTCTGTCCATGTCTACAGAGTCACTGAAGTGTCTAGACTGTCTTGGAGCCAAAGGCTGGATTCATGTCTCTGCTGCCCCCATGTCTGGATTCTGAGCAGTTTTCCTAAAGAGGCAGTCCATCCACAGAGGACTCTGTGACCACAGCCCTCCATGATGCTCTGTCCCACCTAGAGCTAGAGGAGAGCTAACAGGGATGCTCTTTGTGGACTGTAGCTCAGCGTTTGACACCATCCTCCCTAACAAACCAATAGAGACACTTGTGGACTTCTGGCTACTCCAGTCATAGCGAGCTGCCTGAGTCCAGAGAACTCTCTCCCAGGAGAACAGAGGAGCAGAAAAGTGGCTTCAGTACGGTGTTTGAGCTCCGGGGACGGCTTTTGAATGCAGAAATGATGTTTCAAGCATTCCTGTGAAACCGTGGAAACAATCATGTCCAGAAAAAAGGCTGATGTTATTTACACATATTTATGTGCAGTCAGAATGTACATTTCTGCTTTGTCCACAGATTAGATCAGAACCAGAGAAGCTCTGCAGCTGCACAGCAGACTGATGCACAGAGATAAAATACTGTCAGCAAAGTGGGTCAAAGTTCTGCAGAACCTCCCAGCAATAGATTCTAGTTCTGATGGATCACAGTGATGTGTCCAAAACTCTGAAAAAAGGTCATCGTCGTGGCGATGAGCGATGAAATCTATGTTCACGGAGCTGCAGCTGCAGAGCAGACTGATGGGAATAAAGCATCTAAGACACATTAAAGCTCTTCATCCCTCATCATCATCACTTTATTGTTTCTTTATTTTTGAGTCACAGTTCAGAATCCTGAACCGTTTTAAGGTTCTGGAGAATCTGCGTTCATGTTGGAATAAACTGAACTTTATTTCCTTGATCACACACTGAAACACATTTGGAGTGACATTTGCTTAAAAAAGTTAGGAAAGTTTTTCCACTCAGAAAATACATGAAAATTGTACTCAGGCAATATTTAAGTCAAATGTACTTACTACAACCACATATTGTTTATGAAAAATGCACAAGTAAATTTCACTCAGATTGTTGATTGAATATGAATGACTTAGGCCGCATTTACACTGCAGGTCTTGATGCCCAAATCCGATTTTCTGACTATATCCGATTTTTTTGACGACTCACTTACATCATCTTTTAAAAGTGACCCGTATACGATTTTTGCATTTACATTATACAATGCTGAAACTATCAAATGTAGACGTTCTGAGGACTACGTAGCAGCATTTCCACCTTCTGCGGACCTCCTTCAGAGTTGTGTGACTGCGGTTGTCATGGAGGCAACGCAGCGACTGAAGGAGGCGTGGCCTTGGGAGCTCCTGAGGGGATGCGCGGAGGAGAAAAATGAGGGTTGCTCAGCTCTCTCTGAGTTTTGAGTGAGGAAGTGTTTGCAGACGTGCTGTACTAACAGTTTGATCCAAGTGTTGAACCTTTCCTGTGCGATGATTTGTCTTTTTCCGACCGTGGTCAGAAACACACTGGAGATTTTCTCCAGGGCTAAGGCGGATTCTCCTTCGGGGTTCACTTTTCCGTTCCGAACCAAGAGCGGGTAGAAAAACTCCAAAACTTTTGGGGGAGAGACCTTATTTTTCATTTACGGTTCTCCGACACTCCCCCACTCCGCGCTCACCCCCCCCCATCCTCTCCTCTCACGCACGCACGCACACACGGTCCCCATCATACGCCCCCCACACTCCGCAACACAAGCAAAGAAATAAACGGCTTCTAGCCTGTTCCAGAGCAACAGTGTCCCGCTTCATTAGTTACCGTTTTGCGTCCGTACCGGAAATAACAGCGATTTCCGACTACGGTCTGAAGCCTGAGGCTGAAAGGTAACACGCTGACAGCAAAATCATCACAAAAGCACTGTAATAAGTCATGTGATCTCAGTTGGTGGTGTCCTGAGTTGACGTCACTGACGTACGACTCGCATTTACTGGGGAATATCCGATCTGTCTGCTTACATGGCACACGCAAATGCACGTATCCGATTCGTTTCCGATTTATTTCCACATATGAGAGAGGCCTGTCCCGGTCTGAGAAAAATGGAATCCATGTGCTTTTGTCCTGCTTACACGTTCACCGGTCATATCCGATCTGTGCCACATGAGAGGAACAAATCGGAATTGGGTCACTTGAGCCATGCAGTGTAAAGGCGGCCTTAGACACCAGAAGGATGCTCTCAATATATCTCCAGTCTGCTTTCTTCTTCATACTTTATCCACAAACATTACAGAGCAAAACGTTGGAGAAGAATTCAATATTGACCAATAAGAACCGGTTCTTTTATATGACACTCAATCCAGACGACAATATTGGGAACAAAGCAGCAAAGTCTGTGGGTGACCTGCTGGACGCTCACGTTGTGGTTGTGGTCAACTTTGTCAGACTTTGTCAGATTTGGAGAAATCAGCCACACTATGAAACCAAAGTCAGACGTTTTCACCAAGAAAATCTAGCAAACCAGAGAAAACTGGAACTTTTCTCCTGATTTGGTTGGAATCAGACTGGAGCTGCTGTCAGTCAGAGTCAGCAGTCAACATGTTTTCTTCTCCAACATCTCTGATGTCTCTCAGAGACTCTCAGAAGACTCAACTGAAAAGATCTCATCACACACATGATGCTCCAAGTGAGTCTGATCAGAGAGATCCAGAACTGAACCAGACCTCAAGTCCTTCATCTGAAAACTACAGATCATCTGAACTAGAATCCAGAATCCTTTAACTCTGACAAACACTCACTGTTCCAGTCCTGAATGGATGTATTTGAAGTCTGGATTATAACGCTTTGATCTGTCACTCCTGTAGGAAACACTGCTGGATCCAGAATCAGATCCAGATCCAGGTCCAGGTTGGTTCCTGTGTAGATTGAAGGTTGCTGGTGTGAGTCCTGAGCTCTGACATGGAGAAGATCATGGACAGTTGGAGATGTTCATCTCACCTCTGAGCTTTGCTCTGGTTGTCATGGTTACCATCTCTGCTTTTAGAGGGAGGGGCTCCCTCCTGTGGCTCCTCCCACTGATCCATGCTGCTGGATTCACTGGATCCACATCAGCTCACACACACCTTCACCTGCAGAGGAAACCCTCCTCATCATCAGAGGAAGCTGCCATCAGCTGCTGCACTTCTGCTCTCCCTCCAGCAGGTGGAGACATGGAGCTGCAGCAGCAACATTTCCATTCAGTCACTTTGACACAGAAACAACAAACTTCCTGTTTCTACACTTCAGGAAACATGAAGCATCAAGAAAAACAGACAGAAATCAGAGAATGAGGAGAAAAGAAAGAAAGACATGAATTCTTCCTCTCAAAGCTCCAACAGAGACTTTGATTCCACTGTTGAACCTCTGAACTGGAAAGAATTACAGGTTACTTGTTCTAAAGTAATCCATTACCTTACAGGATTACTCTCTGGAAACTGTAACATGAGTCCTGAGTTACTTTTTAGTTTCTGTAGAACAGCTGCAGAAGAAAAACTTTTCCACAGAGTTGTTCTCATTTCTATGAAGGATGATTTGGTTTCATGAAGATTTCTAATCATAAAGTTTATTTCTGGTAAAGTGGAAACAATGGAAACACAATCGGAGGATCAGAATTCAGCTGAAGTGAGTTTAGTCCATGAAAAGAAAACTGAGGCTGTGTTCAGACTGGACACATTTGGTTTTCATGGACTATTCTAGCTTGTTGGTCTGATGGAATCCCAGAGTTCCTGAACATGGAAGGAGGAAATAGGACTCTGTTCCAGCACACAGTTACCTGGAACTGTAATCTATTACTTTAGGAAGGAGTTCTCCCACAGACTGGATGGAGGAGAACAGGAAGGTTTGGAGTCAGAAATGAAAAAAGCCAACAAGCATCAGCTGATTGTTGTTGAGGTGATGAAGAAGAGTCCTCCATGTTGTTGATCCAACAATGATGAAGCTTTGGAAACAGCAGAGGGAGGAGAGTTTGCAGAGAAAGAAGAAGATCTTCTCCAAACATTCAGAAACAAACAGTCAAGTTAGTGAAGACAAAGTTCCAGAAACAAACTCACTTCAGTTTCTGCAAAGAGATGAAGAGGAAGAAGAGTCTCCCTCACCGTGTCAACGCAGCTGCAGCACTGATCACTGACTCACAACCAGGAAGAGTCCACCTGGATGGAGGCGGGGCAGCACAGGTGGGCGGGGCAGCAGGTGGAGCAGCCTCAACCAGAAACCTGCTAGTCACTGGGAGGAGGGGCGGAGCTTCAAGCTGTCAGATTGACAGATGGTTGATGTCAGTGAAGGTCATGTGACCTTCTGCTTTCTGTTCTCCTCCTTCCAGACGTGCATGACCCCCCCTCATCTGTCATCTACTGACACTGAAGCAGAAACTCCTGATGGAGCTGAAGGGAGGGGCCTGACTATTTCCTGGAAACAGCTCCTTCTGATCATCAGTCAGAACAGCCGTTGGAGGCAGAGATTTGATCCCAAAGAAAACATCAAAGTGAAAGAATGTGGATCTTCCAGATCTGTCAGAGCTTCCAGGAAAAACTCGGACAGATTCCAACAGAGAGAAAGATGTGAGGAGCAGAAAAACACTTTAGTTTGACACTTTGATCACTGCAGGAAGTTTAGAAAAAGTCCAGAAAAAGAGTCCCACTGATCTCTCCAAAGCTCCAAATCTCTGTTTTCCTCCAAGGATCAGGATCTTCAGGTGTTTCTCTTCTCCACCTCATACCTGCTGATCTTCCTCCAACCACCTGAGTCTGTTTTCTCTTCCTGTGCTCTTTCAGCTCTCTGCAGAGACTTTCCTCCTCGTCTGTCTTCCTCATCCATTCCTTTGCTGTCAGATCAACTGTCAGCTTGTTGCATCACATGTTGGAGTTTGGAGCAGGAGCTCTGATGCCTTCATGGTCGTCTGTTCAAAGCAGAAATGTTCCTTGGAGCTCAAACACATCATCAGCTTTTAGGAATTGATCTGCAGACATCAACATTGTTCTGATTTGATGGAACATTCCTAGATTCTCTGGGAATGTTTCCATCTTTTCTGATCACATTGTTTACTGACAGCTCTGCTCTGACCTCTGACCTCTTTACTGCTGACACAAACATCAACATTCAGACTGTTTGGAACAAGAGTCTGAGCCTGAGAGCAGCTCTGACTGAAAGAATGTGGATCTTCCAGATGCTCTGTGGGACTTTTTCTCTGCTTTAGTCTGGAAGAATGTTCTGCAGCAGAACCACATTCCTGAATGACGTCTTTGTTCCTCAGTAACAGGAAGTGTTTGAACGGCTGCAGATTCTTCAGAACATCAAGGTTTCCTGCAGCTGGAATGAAGGAGTGCTGCCCCCTGGTGGACAGGAACTCAGCAGTGCAGCTTCAGGATGGAGTCGGTTCCAACAGATCAGATCAACGTTCTGCTCTCTGCTAAAGAGGCCGTTTCATCAGCTGGGAGTCTGTTGGAGGTTCTAGGATCACAGCACGGGTTCTGCAGCTTCTCCTCCAGGAGGGTGGAGACCACTTTCTCCACCCATCTGATCACAGTCTCCATGAAACCATGAAGAACATCTGTGAAGAAGAGTTTGAGTTTTAAAATGTCAGTTTATTCAAGGATCACAGACAAGAAAAACAACAATCACTCATATAAAAAGGAGCAAAACAAAGTTCACCATTTGACACACGACATAGAGCATTGTCAAAGCACCAGGGGCCTCATTTCTAAAACTTTGCGTAGGATTTGCGTCAGAAGTGGCGTACGGATGAAACATATATTGGGATTTATAAAACCATGCGCACGCACACCCTACGCATCTTTCCCTTAATAAATCACAACCAATCCTAAATGCTGCACAGCTTTTGCGGCTTCATGACACGCCCATAGTTGCCCATAAATAGTCCGTGAAACGCCCACAAATGAATATTCTTTGATAGTGAAACCATGGCAAACACAGAGAGGAAATCAAAAAAACATAACTTCACTCAATGTGAAGTAGAAGTTATCGTTGGCGAGGTGGAAAAGAGGAGAAAAATGTTGTTTGGAGGGCTCAGTGTGGGCATTACTAATGCCAAAAAGGCGGACATCAAAGTCGAGGCAGAAAAACATCTGGAGCTGCATCGCCAGAGTGTCTGCCACGGGTGGGGGGGTAGGGGGCAGGGGACACCGGAGCTGACCCCTCTTGATGAGAGACTGGGGAATCCCTTTTAAGTGGAGTGGTGACTGAGGCGCGGGGGGGGCACGATGCACCTGATGCACCGGGTGACACCCCCCCAAAAGCTCCACCAGGCCGGCTGGAGGAAGTGGGAACCGGCTCATCAGCCACTGGTCCTCGTTTGCCAGCAAGTCTTCTTGCTGTCTAAAGATGCGTTCACTCCCAATTCTTCCATTTGCCACATCTTCTAAGATCCAAGATCAGCCATTGTGGTCATTACGCATTGTGATGGGGCATTTTATTTCCATCCATTTAATTGCATCTGACAAGCTACAGATGTCGGTAATAATCCACGTGGAAATGGGAAATTGTTCAGCGCAAATGTAATTTCTTGTTGCTTTCTGAATGGTTGAGACATACGCCATACATTGTTTTATCAAAAATAAAACAAACTAAAGGCATATGCATGAATACCATAATTCTGTAGCTTATGAAGAAATGTTTTACAAGAAAACAACTTTCCCCAGTGGACAATTAATACATCTGTCTGTCTGTCTGTCTGTCTGTCTGTCTGTCTGTCTGTCTGTCTGTCTGTCTGTCTGTCTGTCTGTCTGCCTGTCTGTCTGTCTGTCTGTCTGTCTGTCTGTCTGTCTGCACCTATATCTGCTCCTCCAGACGGACACATTGAGGAGAATATCAGTTTTGTACATTATTTCCTTCTGTTAACTATATTATTTATGAGGATGAATTGCACAACATGCCAATATTGCAGAACATATTTCACTTTTCTTTTTTCAAATATGTGTTCATTTGAATTTCTGTTGTAATTTTTGTTTGATTTTTTTGTTTGTTTCACTGCTGATGGATCAATCAGGTGTTCATGTAGCTGTTATTGTGAGACTTGCTTTGTGAAGTCTTCTTGTTATTTATGAGGCAGTATTGTCATTTTCACTTTCACGTGTTTCTTCCATCTGCAGACGGTGTCGCCGTTTCTCCTTTCACCCGTTTTTGTGCGTACGCCTGGGTCAGAGCTTGATGAAGGACCGCACATTTTCCCATCAAGTTTGCTTTTTATAAATCTCAACTATTGCATAGAGAGTGGCGTACGCCTTCTTTAGTGCGTACGCAACGTTTAGAAATGAGGGCCCAGGTCTTTTTCAAACAGGACAAACGGTTTGCGCTTCCTGTTTACGGGAATCATAAGTTTCACTTCACCAACAATAAAATTAAGCAGTTGCCACTTTTCTTTGTCTTTTTTCTTGTACCCGGACCCATAAATAAAACAACAAACAGAAGACATCACATTAAAAAGAGCAAATACAGATGTTAAGAGAGTGAAGAGACCTGAAAGCCTCTCACACTCACTAAAAACATGAAAAATGGTTTCCCTCATACCACAAAATGGGCAGCAGTCAGAAACAGTGGGGTTAAGAACAGAGATAAAAGAGTTGGAAGCAACAGCACCATGGAAGATCCTCCATTGGAGGTCTCCAGTTCTCTTACGTATTGGAGCCTTGTAAAGAACTCTCCAATGTGGTCCGTCCTCACCTCCACTCAGTTTACCAGTCCACGCACTGGGAAGGCGGTTCTGTAATTTAGTTTTGTTCAAGACCTTCACACAGTTAACATACAATGTCCTTCTGTCCGCGCAGTGAAGAGTCAGGTTGTTGGGATTGCAGGGACGAAGCAGCTGTCCAGTAAGTCCACCCAGATCAGGGCTCAGCCACACCTCCGGAAAAAGTTCATTGTGGACGAGAGCAGTGGTCCCGTTGCAGTAAGCAGCCAGGAGTCCCCTCACCCCAGCACCCAGCCTGTCCCTCCAGTGGTCCAGGAGACGACGTGCCATCCTGGCGGACCGGAGACCCAGCGAGGAACACAAAGAGGAGACGTCCGACAGATCGGGTCCCGCTGTAGTCACCAGCTGCTCCAGAGTCAGAACTCCAGACCTTCTAAGAGTCAACTGAAGTCCAGGGGTGGTGTCATCACATATGTCCAACCAAGACCCAAAGATCAAGGGCTCTTTCAAGAGCCAACAAAGAGAGGGAGAGTTTTTTCATTTGACAACATTAAAAAGGTGCCAAGACTTAAAAACACCCTGATAAAAAGGAGGCAACCCACGTACATCTAACAATTTGGTGTCCATTAAAAACAAAGCCTCATCCAGCCCCAAACCATCCACACGCCTCAAGATGCAGCTAGCCAGCTCCTTCCACATTAAATCCATCGGCCCAGTAAAAACCGTTGGAGGAACTGGATCCTGAAGGTGGCAGTTCTGCCGGCCAGGTGTACTAGGCCCTGTCCCCCGTCCTCCCGGGGAAGAAATAACACTCCCTGTGGCACCCAGTGTAGACTGTCCCAGAAGAAATAGACAAGTTTGGACTGAATCTGAGACAGTAACCCAGAAGGGGGGTCCAAAAACATCAGCCTGTGCCAGGCTGAAGCAACAAGGTTATTGATAACCAAAACTCTCCCCCTAAAAGACATCTGGGGAAGCAGCCATCACCATTTGTTCATCTTCTCCTCCAGTTTATGGACAACATCCTCCCAGTTCTTTTTCACCATGACAGGACCACCAAGAAAAACTCCCAGGTACTTCAAACCATCCTTCCTCCATGTCACATTGGATGGGAGAGTCGGGAGAGCGTCCTGCCACTTTCCCACAGCAAGGGCCTCAGTCTTGAGCCAGTTAACCCTGGCAGATGACAGCTTAGAAAAAGCATGTATGGCATCTACCAACACATTCACATCTGCCAGATTTTGAACAAAAACAATAACATCATCAGCATAAGCTGATAAAACAATGTTTCTCCTGAAACCAGGCAAACACAAACCCTCAATACTCGCACGGATCTTATGGAGGAGGGGCTCCAGGGAGAGAGCGTAGAGCATGCCAGACAGAGCACAGCCCTGCCGTATGCCCCGACCCACCCTAAAAGGAGCACACAGACTGTCGTTCACCTTCAGCACACTCTCAGCCTCGGCGTAAAATACTTTGATTTTGGCAATGAAACCAGCGCAGAACCCAAACTTCTCCATAACTTTCCAAAGGAAGCTGTGTTCAACGCGGTCAAAAGCCTTTTCCTGGTCCAGAGAAATCAGACCTGTTCGTATGCCCAAAAGCTCAGAGACCTCCAAAACATCTCCAATTAAAAAGACGTTATCCACCATGAGTCTACCTCGGACACAGTAGGTCTGGTCCCGGTGGATGATCTGCTCCATAGCATCCCTCAGCCTATTGGAGAAGGTCCTGGATAAAATGTTGTAGTCCACGCACAGCAGAGAAACGGGTCGCCAGTTCTTAATTTCTAGGAGGTTCCCTTTCTTTGGCAGGAGAGCAACAACAGCTCTGCGACAGGACGACGGTAGAGAGCCAGAGAGCAAACAGTCATTGAAAACCTCCAAGATGTCAGGAGCAAGGATGTCCCAGAAAGCTTTGTAAAACTCCACAGTGAGGCCATCGATCCCAGGAGCCTTCCGACCCTTCATGCTCTGAAGGGCAGCAGACAGTTCAGGAAGCTGGAGAGGCCGGTCCAACTGAGAGTTCATCTCCTCGGAGACTCGAGGCAGTCCACTGCAGAACTCGTCCAACAGGCCGTCATCACCATCACACTCACTGGCGTAGAGTGAGGAATAAAAGTCCACAGCCCTCTGTCTGATCTGGTCAGGTCCAAGCAACTCCTCTCCGGTGTCAGACAACAAGGAGTGCATCACCTTCATCTGTCCATGCTTCTTCTCCAGACCAAAGAAGAAGTTAGAGGGAGCATCCATTTCAGAAACATCCTGAAACCGAGACCGAACCAAGGCCCCCTGAACTTTAGAGTCCAGCAGGCGCTCCAGAGTCAACCGTTCTGCTTTTAGGAGCTCAATATGCCCCTGATTTGGAGTGGACTCACTCAAAGACTCCAAGCCCTCAATATCAGCCTCCAAGTCTTTAATAAATCGACAGTAATCACGCGTAACGTTGAGAGTGTACTGCTGGCACAAAGCTGAATCTCAATCTTACCACGGTCCCACCATTGCCCAAGAGAACTAAAATCATGTTTCCTTTGTCAGAACTGAGTCCAAAAGAAACTTAAACCATCCTTAAAACCAGCATCAAACGTTAAAACTGAATTAAAATGCCAATATGCACTTTTAGGTGTAAAATCCTTCACATAAAAGACACAAACCACAAGAGAATGGTCAGTAAAAGCAACAGGAAAGATATTACAGGACTTAGAAACATTCAAATGGTGCTTAAAACAATAAAAACGATCTAGACTGGTGAGAGTCAACCTGCTCTCATACATGCAGGACCAAGTATACTGCTGGCAGTTTGCATGCATCCTTCTCCATACGTCCACCAGGCCATGAGAGCAGACCAGCTGCCTCAAAGAGGCTGAGAGGCCGGATGAGGCTCTGTGTGGTTTCAGTCTAAAAGCTCATTTTCAGTACAATTAAAATCCCCCCAAGAATAAAATATCCTCCAAACTACAGCTATCCAGTTTTACACAGAGCCGTGCAAAAAGACTCTTCCTCTCAGCAGCAGCAGTCGGAGCATAAACATTCACTAAAAGCACAGAAAAACGCTCAAACACAGCTCTGAGCAGTAGAACCCTTCCTGCAACCAAATGTTCCACCTCTGTAGAAACTGGAGTAAACCTCCTGGAGAACAAAAGACCCCCCCTCCCTCCACTAGCAGAGGTGAGATGGCTCAGGAGGACCTCACCATCCCACTCTGTGTTCCAGTCCACCTCCAGACTGGGATCACTGTGGGTCTCCTGAAGGAATAAAACATCCAGGTGTTTGGTCCTCATGGTCTCAAAGAGCAGGGCTCTTTTCAAGGGTTCTCTGGCTCCATTAACATTTAAGCTGACCACTCTGAAGGAATCCATCAAATAAAAGGGAAAAAAACAGGAAATGAAATAAATAAGCAAACCCATCATGAATTTACAAACCAAGTAGTTGTGGGACTTTCTGCATCTGTTTCCTCAGTCTGTAAACCTCCTGATCAGTCACTCAGACTCAGCTCTGTGTTTGATGAGGTGCTTAGCAGACACAGAAAAAGCCTTCAAATCAGGGAAATACCAGGGAATGTGCAGCTTCTTCAACCTTTAGTCTGTTGCAGAAACGTTTGAACATGTGAGCAGGATCCAGCTTCATGTCCTGACTAGCAGACAGCAAAGAGACACTTCACTGCAGTCAGACCATCTCCCCCCCCCTCAGAGACCACCAGTCTGCTGGCTTTAACCCCCACATCTGCAGACGTGGAGCCCCGCTTTCTTCGTTTCAGAGAAACCCCCACCTTCCCCGATCCACGCGCTTCAGCATCGACGTCATCAACCCCCCCTTCTAGACACGCCTCCCCGTCACCCACCACACACTCCCCAGACACACCCCAACCACAACACTCAGAGGGCTCCACCGCCCCCTCATCCACACACACAGCTGACATGAACACAATACAGATATTGTTCACACACACACACTTATGCCTTCAAACCAACTAGTGTGAAATATTTCATTCATTCAATCACATAAACTATTAGTGTAAAGGTGAGCTAACACCTGTGCTCAGGTGAGTGTTTATGTTCTTCTAAATGGATGATGGAATGTGAAAAGAAGGAGGGGGAGTGTCCAGCCATCCCCACACCAAGACCCCCACCACAGCAACAGCAGCAGTCAGGACCCCCCAACCCCACTCAATTCTGATTACAAAGAAATGAGTCAGTTTAGTTCTAGATCAGATCAATTCATTTATTCATTAATAATCATCATTTTTCTTATTAGTTCTGATTTTCTTTTTTTTTTTTTTGCTTTAGCTATTTTGTCAAAGATCTTATTTCATACTTCATTAACTCCCAACTATTGGAATATTTTTCATGTAAATGTTTGTTTCCAGTTTTTATCAATGACTTTTTCTGATCCATCAGTAAATTATTTATTGTTTAATAGTAAATTATTCCATTTCCAATAGTCTCCATTTCATTTGGATGCACGCCGATGGAAAATGATGCAGAGGAACATTTCTGTTTATCAGTCAGAAATGACGTCAGCGCACGTGAGCCTCCTGTGGCTGCAGATGGTGGAAACACCGACAGGTTTTCCTCAAATCCCTCATCCTTGGGATGAATTTCACATTCCTGAGGACATGGTGGACTGACAAACTCAGAGTTTGAAGCCTGGAAAGCTTCGCTTCTCCGTTTCCATTCATGAGATTCTGCATCATCCTGAAGGAGATTGAAACTCCAGGTAAACAGGTGACAGCGCCCTCTAGCGGCTGATGTCTCTCACTGCAGAGTCCTTTGGCTTTGGAGACAAACATCATTTCATACAGTTAGAGAGAATCTGGGCTTTCAGAGGTTTGTGGAATTTTGTGGAATAAATATTTCTGTAATTAATAAAATATTAAATGAATCTCATTCTCTGACTGGAGTTAATTGAGGACAGTTCCTTTTCTCGTCGGCAGAGGGCGCTCCTCCTCTGTTTAGATTTACTACCGCTGGCGGTCAGCCAGCAGGCAGGGTGCATTATGGGTAATGTCTGCCACCTGCTGCTGCAGTTTATCAGAGATTGAACCATTTTTGGAGGAAACTTGTTCTCCAAATCAGAAGGAATTTCAACATTAATATATCCGTGACAATCTCTCTACATTAATGCAAAGAATTAAAAAAATACTCAATTATTTATACATTTATTTGGAGAAATCAGACCCATTTCATCAGGAAATCTCCACTAATTCAGGAATATAATTACTAGGGGTGTAACGGTACTCGTAGTTGGACCGAACCGTTTCGGTACGGCACCTTCGGTTCGGTTCACGTTCGTACCGTTTCGGTTTTTCAGTTTGTTTATTTTTTACCCCCAAAATGTATTAACTTTGCGTTGAGGCGGAACTAATGTTACTCGAGGTTTTCCGCCGAGACTCTCAATGGTTTCTGCACTCGCGCGCCTGTAGGAGGAGGGGGGGGGCGTTGCCGCGTGCAGCGTAAGAGTGTCTGTGTGTGTGTGTGTGTGTGTGCGTGTGAGCGTGCGTTCAGTTTGTGTAGCTCAGTTCTTCACAGTTTCTGTGGTTCAAATCGCTGATTTTGAGTGTCTCGCGATCACAGACAGAGCGGAAACTCTGCTGAGCCTCATGTCAATGTTGACAGACGTTGGTCAAAATGCTGCAGTTCGCCCACAGAAAGGCAGGGGGCAGACGTGAGCTGACAGCTGCTTTGTAGCTACACTGCTGCCGTAGAAACAGAATAAGAACGTCTGTCTCCATAGAGGAGAAACTCCTAGAAAATAAAGGAAAATAAGGAAAACTTTCCAACAGATCATAGAGATTTTAGTGGAGAAGGATCCACACATGGACTCATAAAGTAAGGCTTAAACACGATTTCTATATTTATTTTTATTTATTTATTTTTATTTTATAAGGTTTCTATATGTTTATACATGTAGACGTTGTTTGTGTGTGTAGAGCTGTGCCTTGCATCATTGTGTGGTTGTGTCTGAGAGTTTGTAATGGTTGTCTCTACATTCTATCATTTTATCACTATTCTTTTGTTTGTTTTTGTATCGTGTGTGCGCGTGCGTGCACGTTCCCGCTTAAGGTGACAGAAACATGAACAGTTTGATGTTGAACGGAGGAAAGTGATTTTTCTTTCTGTCCTCTGATCATCAGTGAAGATGATCCGCTGCAGCAGCAGGAATCTTCTTTTTAAACACAAGCTGAGCATCACTGAAACACATAGACGATCTTTGATGATCCTTTCAGCAGAAATCTGAACTTTTATTCAGACTAAACAGATGATGAATGGGTCTTTTATTTTGAAGCTGTCATCTTCCTTCCTCCTGGGATCCTTTTCCTCCTTCCTGTTCTGCAGTGAGAAGGTTCTGGATCATGTTCTGCTGGTGTGGAGCGGCGGAACACGGAGTCGGACCTTCAGACTCTGTGAGACACAAACCCAAAACCCAGAAGAACTTTCCGGTCAGAACCGCTCCAGACGCAGAGGTTTGTGGATTTCTTCTAAAGTTCTTCACATGTGGGACGTTTTCCTGCAGAACCTCAGGTTCTCACGTGGACCAGGTTCTAGGTTCCTGAAGCAGCAGACCCGATGTTCCGTCACGTCCAGCTAAGGATTCAGTCCTAAAAACTCTAGAACTTTCTAAGAACCGTTGGTCCTGATGTTCTTCTCTGTTCTACTAATGTTCTCAGACAGAGAAAGGTCTCCACCAAATCCAGGTCTCTGATTGGTCAGAGTTCCACTGGTTCAGCTTTCATCCTGAAACCCACTTTAACGCGCTGATAGATTGTGGGTTAAAGCTCTGTAGTCATGGAAACGGAGGAGAGGAACTGAAATGACTGTATTTGTTCATCAAACATGGACAGAAACGGAGAATCGTGAAAAGCATTCAGTAAATGACAGCCATGAATCCAGAGAGGAAGGTGAACCCTCATCTTCCTCTCTGGTTTTGGTCTGTTTGGCTGCAGATCCATTGTCTCTTCTTCCTCTGTATTATTATTGTTCTTAAAGCTGAAGAACATGATGGCCGTCGTTCCCTAAAGCCCACATCTCTCCCTGATTTCAGCTCCTCCAGAGGATCTATGGGAACTTCCTGGTGTCAACAGAAGCCGGTGAGTTCCTACAGTCCATGATGAAGGTCTCCGTCTGTCCTGGCTCGCCCTTTCAAGCCGCCGGCACTAACGGCGCCCGCCGCCGCCGCTGCTTTCAGGCTACAACGTGTCTCTGCTGTACGACCTGGAGGCCCTGCCCGCCAACAAAGACGACGTGATCCACCAGGCGGGGATGCTGAAGAGGAACTGCTTGGCCTCGGTGTTGGAGAAGTACTTCAAGTTCCAGGAGGAAGGCAGAGAGGGCGAGAGCAGGGCCGTGGTGCACTACAGGGACGACGAGTCCATGTACGTCTGTGTGTGAAACATGTGCTCAGAGTTCACACGCCGTCAAGACGTTTCCTGTCAGAAATGTCCCACAAGAACAAATGTGACAAATTCTGCTTCAGGTATGTAGAGGCCAAGAAAGACCGGGTGACGGTGGTGTTCAGCACCGTGTTCAAAGACCACGACGATGTCATCATCGGGAAGGTCTTCATGCAGGTCAGTGGGGGCGGGGCCACATCGCAGGAAGTTAGTCCTCTGGGTGTTTCAAAGATCCTTTTACTGGTTTTACTTCTCTCTAAAGACCCAACGAGTTTTGAACACGTTCTGGAAACATTTTACCCACAATGGAGGAAAATGAATGAAGTTCAGATTAAAACTGCGTTTCTGAGTTTCTTTATTCAGATCATTGTGAATCAGGAGCAGATGAAAAAAAGCTCTTAGTTGTGTACAATCTACAACTGGCCTCCACAGTCTTCCTGCTCTGCTCCATTCTGATCATCCACCTGCAGACCAACAGATCCATCAACGTCTTTGTTTTCCTGCTCTGAGCTGGAATCTGGATCAGAACCGGACGGATGGACAGATCTGATGATTCTACCACTAATGTCAGGGTGTGAGGGGCTGTAAGGGAGTGGAAACAAAGGGATGATGGGAAGTAGTGGCAGGCTTACTCTGCAACAACAGTCCTGCCCACAACTCAGAGGAGAATTTCTAAAGCTGCTCTGCAGAAACTATGTCCTAGAAACCACACAGGTTTTAGATTTTGGATAAAAATGGCGTCATCATCATCATCATCATCATCATCATCCTCATCATCATCATCACTGCAAATGCTTTAAAAACAGATCAGCAGATGATCAGACTGGGGCTCTAAATTTATGCATGTTATTATTTAGAATTAAGAAATGAATAAAAATGTTAAAATAATTGGTTTCCTGATAGAAAACGTTTGGTGATTAAAAAAAATTTTTTTAAACTTTACACTTAGTAAATGTAACTATTGGAATGATTGTTAGTTTATTGATCAGTGATGGTGGATCTATGAGGTTTCTGTGATTTCCAATCCCTCTGCTGAGTGACAAGTCGACAAACACCAGAATCTGGAACTTCTTTTGAAATCAGATGCTTTTATTTTGACAGAGTTGATGTGATTCTTTATCATCAGTGACAGAGAAGAAGAAAAAAGACATGATCAAAGTCCTGTGACTCATTTGAGCTTTTATTTTCTATAGGATGTTGTAATAACATCATGTCCTTTGTAAGCCCCGCCCACCTTCTGAATTTAAAGCAGAACACAAAAGTAGCAGTTCCCCAAACGGCCACTGGACGCTGGTTTCAGGCATACTGACTTAAGTCGCCATCATTGTTTCAACCCCATCACTGTCATTATTATCACATAGTTCTGGATTGTTGTTTTGTTCGTTGGACTGCTCTTCATCAGAGCTTCTTTCACCATCGGGTTCCTCTGGAGACCCGGACCTTGAAGCATCTGTAAACAAAATCCCACTTGTTAGTCAGAAACTTGTCAAAAATCCTTCTTGGACTCCAGTTTTCTGTAAATATTTGTAGTGTTTTTGGGGCATTTCCTGACTCACCTCGCTCAGGCTGATGCTTGCAGCCAACCAGGTCTTTGTATTTCTGGATTTGCTTCTGCAGGCTGCCAGTGATGTTCAGCAGGTCTTGGTTCTTATTCTTCTGCTCATCAATCTGGGATATCAGCTTCTCCAGCTTCTCCTTTAGCTGTCCTGCTTTGTCTTTGAAGCCAAACTCTCTGATCTCCTTCAGATTTTTTCCAGACGTTCGTTCTGTGGAGAAAGCAGGAGGTCAGAATGCTGACGAAGAGAACCAGACTACAAACTGCTTCTTCTTATTTTTCAGGTTATACTTTGAATGAAAGCGCTCAGGTGTTGACAAGCCTGTGAGGAATGGGAGACGTTTCCAAACGTTGCTAAACCCTGACTCTTCAGGTTTTATGGTTAAAGTTTAACTCACTTCCCCGTCTTTCACTCTGTTTTTTATATTTGTGGGGGATTACCTTAGTAATCAGAGTATTAATCTCAATCTCCAGGTTCTGCTTCTCCGTCAGCAGTTCAGTTCGCTCAGAATTTCCAGATTTCAGCACCTCCAGGTTCTGGGCATCCTGCTGTTCTATCCTCCCAAGCTACACAGACAAACAATGCAGAGTTTGATGAACTAGGAGGGTGGAGAGGTGGAGAGGTCAGACAGAAATGTCATCATACCTGGTCCTCGTACCACTTCTTCATCTCCTTCGTGTTATTGTTTGTTATCTCATCATATTTTTTCCGGATGGCGTTGACCACATCAGCCAGCTTGGGGTTCTGGGAGTCTTCTTCAGAAGTCAGGTTCTCACACAGAGAATCCACTTCCTGCAGGACAAAAAGAGCTGAAGTTCATCCTCAGGTGAGCAGAGAGCGACTCTGCAAACACGAGCCTCACTTTCTGGTGCTCTGTGGTCAGTCCATCCAGCTCTGACTTCAGCAGATTGATCTCCTGCTGCAGATGGTCTTGGGTCTGTTTGGTGTCTTCTAGGACGGTCTTCAGATCCTCCAGCTCTTTGCTGGCCCTCGTTTCCTCCTCCAGCCTGCAAACAGAAGAAACTCAGTTCTGTGTCCAAGTGTGGAGAACAGTTCTGCCACGTTCTCACTTTTTCTCCAAGTTGGTACAATTGTTGATCTTTAGCAGTCTCTCTGCGTTCTCCTGTGTGATCTTTTTAATCTGAAGAGGAAAACAGAACACCACATTTATAATCCAAACAAAAAACTGGTTCAGAAAAGAAAAACCCCCACCTGCTCCTGAACCTCCAATGTTTGTTTCCAGTCTAGTTCATGGTGTTCTCTCCTCTCGTCGATCTCTGTCTGCAGCTCCTGGTTTTTGTCCTTCAGTCTGTTTATTTTCTTCAGGTACTCTTCCAGTCGCTTGTTCAGCCCATCGAGGGTCTGCCGGTTCCCTGCCCTGGAGTCCGTTTCGTCTGCGCTGGGTGGAAAGGATCCAAGAGACACCCCCAGCTCCTCGCTCAGTTGTTTCAGGTTCATGACTGCGGATGAGAGAGCCTCGGACAGACAGGAGTCCAGAGCGTTTACGCACGCCGGACGGATGCTGGGAAGCCTCTTTATAGCAGGTGTCTGCGCGTAAATCCGCCCACCAGCGACCCGGTTGGCTCCAGAGACGCAGAAAAGCTGGTTCCGAGTCGAAATTCCAGTTTTTCACCTCGACCACATACCTCTCCTCCTCAGGTGTCATCTCATGATTGGACCTCAGCGCAGGTATGGGGAGGAGATGGAGACTCCTGTCCCGATAAAAGCAGGAGAAACGACGCAGCTCCACCAGACCTCACCTGTTCAGATGGACCTCACCTGTTCAGACGGACCTCACCTGTTCAGACGGTACTCACCTGTTCAGACGGACCTCACCTGTACTTCTCAAAGCCCGTCATTATGGAACAAAACGTTATCAGGGAAATCACTAAGGACAAAGATGACATGGTTGACGGCAACGACCATTTCCTGCGTCTCATCGACGAGGTTAAATTTTCTTTCTTTGAATTAAATGTACAAACTGAACAATAATGTTGTTTAGCAAAGAGGGGTGGAGGGATCGGTATTGGGTCTGTTCTTAGCGTGATGGAGAGACGCAGAGCTACTTTCTCTTGTGCATAACCGGCACGTTTATTATCTCATCTGCAGAATCAGCAGTGGGCTAAAAAAAAGTATTCAGTCAGCCAGTGCAGGTTCTCCCACTTCTAAAGATTTAAGAGGTCGGTAATTTCCATCATCAGTAAAGCTCAACTATGAGAGGAAACAAATAATACCCCCCCCTCATTATCATTTTGACCCCACGGGGGGAGATCTTGGGGGGAGCCCTAGATGGGGGGAGATTATCAGTGGTTATTATCATACTTATTTTATCTTATTTAATTGTTTTTACTTGTCCTGTCCAACAGCTGAGCCTTCTTTGTTGGACTGGACGGAAGGAAAGAGGAGAGAAAGAGTGGGATTTTAGAGATGGGGAGATGGTGGGGGGGGGCAGTCGATACTACCACTAAGTCAAAACATAAAAGTGTCATCAGTAAATTGCATGACTTAGTTCTCACATCAACAAATGGTCTGCACACAACTATTTACAGGTTGGAAGTCTATTCATACATGAATGATGGAAGATTTATGCACACAGACATTAGCACACTAGATCTGCATCACCAATATTCTTGAAGAGGGGTGTAAAACAATACCCACGCCCATATTTGAGCAAAAGTGAATAAGCAGGTGGGCTGAATGAATGTGTGCTTCTTAGAGTGGACTTTGATCACACTGAATGCTCCAGCAAAGGCAGGAGGCGTGGCCCCCCACAGCCCGGCCAATCCAGGCATCCAAGAGCCCCCCCTGCCAGACAAAGACCCGCGAACAACCACCCTCCTCAAATTAAACGCTTGTGTGTTCCAGGTGATTCAATATGAGACTGAGAACAAACGGCTGGAAGAAAAGATTCTGAAGTCGAGGGATGAGAAGGTGGATGAGATTGTGAAACAAGTAAAGACAGACCTGGAACGGCAGCTTAAAACTCTGGAAAGGGACCAGAAGAAGCTAGATGAAAAGCTGTCTAAATATAATGAGGAGGAGCTCCAGTGCAGGTCAGCACATTTTCTGCTTGGAAGTCTCTGTGTTTGTCAGAACTTTGACCCAGTAAATGCTTGCAGGTACAATCAGATGAAAGAAAAAAAACTGAACTGGAAGAGGAGATTTCACAGATCACAACGGTAGTAAAAGCTGATCTTTTTCCTGTTCTTCTACTCATGCAGTACATTATCAGCTGTATCATCCTAACTGTCATTGTGCAACAGGATTTAGAGGATGAACGGGTGAAGAAAGTTGGCTTGATGGCAGAAAAGAGGATTCTGAACAATCAGCTGAACTTCCTCAGAGCTGGATTTGATGAGGTACAGAGAGGTTCCATTCCTGGTTCTGGAGAAAGAAGACGTTCCTCCAGATGACCTTTCTGTGCGTCTGACCTTCAGGAACTCAAGGAGCTGGAGTCTCAGGTCCAGAATGAGAGGAGGGTCATCTCTGACACCAAGAAACGCTCCCTGGACCTGGAGAACATCATCACATCCCTTGAGGCTTATTATGCAGAAAAAGCAGATCGCAGCAACCAGGAAGTAGATCAGCTGAACAGGAAGAAGGTGAGGAAGAAGAGGATGAGGTCTGTCACACATCAACATCAATGATGTCACTGTGGTTGCTCTCCTCCTCAGATTGACGCTTTGCGCCAAACTTCAGGCCAGCACGAGCAGGAGGCAGACAAGATAAAGAGGGAAATGACACTTCTGAAGAAGAACTGAAAACACAGAACTGAAAACTAAGCTGGAGGTTCAGGAAACAAAGGTAAAGAGCAAACAACAAACGTCTTCATCCACCACCACCATCCTGATGACATCCCTGTTTCCTGATAGGAATAGACGCTGAAAAAAGACATAAAGCAGGAAGGAGGGACGACACAGAAATCACCCTAAATGAAATCACTGGACTGGAAGAGGAACTGAAGAAGAAGAGGGACAGTCTGACCCTGCAGGTCCATGAGCATCAGGAGCTGCTGAACATCAAGCTGGGCCTGGACCTGGAGATCGCCACCTATGGGGGGCTTCTGGAGAACGAGGAGGAGAGGTAGGAGAGGCAGCAGGTCTGCATGACATGGAAATGTGGGAGGAGTCTCCTAACGGCGGTTTCTGCTCCTCCTTTCACAGCTTCAAGGACATCCACACAGGTGAGAACCTCTCTGTCTTTGGTTGGTCTGTTTCCACCCAACAGAAACGCTCACAGCATCACTGAGGGGGGGTCACACAGGAAGTTACAGCACCTGTCTGTCTGTCAGACAAAGAAACATCCTTTGTTGGAGTGGTGCGCCCCCTGGTGGAGAATTCCTGTAGTAATCAGTGGATGTAAAAGATTCTAAAACATTTCCTTCTATCTCACTGAACCAGAATGAAGCAGTTTCCTGTCCTGTTGCCATGGTAACCAGCAGTTCCCCCAAACTCTCAGCTGCTGATCCGGTTGGAGGTGGAACCCGACCGAGTTTGCAGAGAACCGGGTTGCAGGTTCCACGGCTGGAGGTCTCCACATGTGTAATCTAACGGAGCGGTTCTATGTGGTTCTATTCTGTGTTTTCTTTCTCTCTCTCACCTCTATCAATGGAGAAGTAAATAAAATGAAAAGAGCTTAAAAGAAGATGTTTGTAAAGAAACCTTTTATGGGGGTGGGGGGTGGGGGGGTCATCCACTGGATTGGAGCAAATGCTTCCAGGTGGATGTTCTTAAAGGAGAACATGCAGTGGGAGCTGTCCGGATGGTGGTGCTGAAACCTTCTGGAGGCTGAGACACAAAGACATCAGCTTGAAATGTTGAGCATGAAATCAGAAATCATTGATATTAATAATAATTCAGAAGCATGTCTGTTTTTTCAAAATAAAATAGTTTCCAGATCAACACGCTGCAGAAAAATCCTCTCAGATTGTGTGAGGCAGAAAGGCGGGAGAGAGAGAGAGAGAGAGAGAGAGAGAGAGACATTTATGTGGGTTATGTTAAACACACAAACTGTAACATTGAACAACATGAACAGAAAAAGGTGTCTGGTGAAGCCAAGGCTTCTATCTACCTACAAATTGATAGAACCTCTATAAAAAAAAGTAGAAAAAACAAAAACACTTCTCTAAATTACTTCACAACCACCAGAGTCTCTCAGTCCAGAAGGTATTTGGATAGATTTGAAATGCTCTTCTTGTCGGTCGTTGAATGGAAAGTGTTGACGTTTGTTCCAGGCAGCAGATTGGAATATGCAGCTGTTTGGCGCCCTCTGGTGGCAGTCCCCGGTAACTGCAGCTGCTGTGCCTCCTGCAGGTTTGATTCCCGTCCGCCGATGGAAAATGAATTACTTTATCAAAACTTTATTGACAAACAACATAATACAACAACAATGTGAATGTCTCAGGGGGAATTGAAATGTGTACATATTGCAGAAAAATATAAAAAATAAAAACAGACATTATATATATACACATCCATATACAACATCAGAGAAAAGGAAACATCAGTTCAAAAACCTTTGGGGTTAGGGTTAGATTTTAGGGTTACATTTTTCAAAAATCAAATTAGTTGGAATTTCCTTTTGGTTTTGCAGATGTTTGATAATGGTACAGTACTGATTAATTTCACTCTAAAAATGCTGGAATTTAGGTTTGGAGTTCAACCATTTGGCTTCATGAATATGGAATTTAGCTAAATTTTTTAGCTAAATTTTAGCTAAAAAAAAAAAAAAAAAAATCTGCTTGTTTTAGACCCAAATATTTTCATCTCTGTCACAGACTTCATGTTTGGATTCTGTTGGTATTTTTGACAGTAGAAGTTTGGTTCTCAGCTATGAATCAGTAAATGTGCTTTTCTGGACTCTAAAATGATCATTGCTGCTTTTTCTGCAGTGATGTGATGCAGACAGAACAGCTCAGTGTTAGTGACTTGATCTTCCAGGCAGAAGCCTGAGGGTTCAAATCCCACTGAGAGTCTTTGTTCAGAAGATCATCATTTGTTCTCAGAGTGTGGAACATCTTCACCTCATCAGAACCACCAGCTGCAGGTCTGGTTCAGACAATAGGATTCAGTCCAAACACACCTGACCATTAAACACCAGCTTGATGGTTCAAATCCCAACTTTCATCTTAGTCATGAATCTAAAACATTTCTCAGAGTGTGGAACATCTTCTCTCATCAGAACCACCAGCCGCTCCTCTAAGCCAGACTGATGGGTTCAGGGAAATGATGCCTGACCTCCATTCACAACGTTGAGGGTTCAAATCCCACTGAGTATCTCTGTCATTTTCTTCAAAGTGTAGAACATCTTCACCTTAAATGAGAGACGAGCTGCTGATTTGACACAAGCAGAACAGCTCAGCGTTGTAGAGTTGGTCTAACAAGCAGATGAGTGAGGGTTCAAATCCCACCGCATGTATTTGGAAAGAAACTCTCCAAGTTTTTTCAGAGAGTCTAACATCTTCACCTCATAAGAACGACGAGCTGCAGTTCTGGTCTAGGAAGTATAGCACAGTGGTAGAGAAGAGGCTATTATGGGTGGGAGTGCAGGGTTCAATTCCAAACTTGGGACAGAGGCAGTAACTTACCTCTGTCAGACTGAAGGTCAATCAAGGTCAGTGTAGTTTGTCTGGTTGGCAAAGGTCAAGGAAATGGAAGAAAGCAGCAGCAGATGCTAGAAAAGGTTGGAGGATAGAGAAGAGCAGCACAGATGGAGTGAAGGAGAGGGACAGGAGGAGGAAGGATGAGGAGCTGGTCACAGAAAAGAAACATGGAAAACAACACAAACAAGTGACCAGCCCCTCTGGGGGGAGGAAGAGAGGGGGAGACTTGGACAGGTAGAATAGAAGGTGAGCTCATAATACCTTTATTATAAACCATAAAATATAGCAGGACTGGGGAGGAAAGTTGGTAATATTGATTTGGAACAGAAACTTTTCTAACACACCTCCCTCCATCCCCACCTTCATCCTTCCCTCCTTCCCTCCTTCCCTCCCATCTTCTCCCCCATGCTCCCTTTGGAAACTGGCCACATTTCTGTGCTTCCTCTAATCTTCCTCCTTTGTGGCCAGTTTCCACCTCCTCCTACTCTGACCTCCCCCTACTCTGACCCCCCACTTCCTGACTTACCAATTCCTCCTGTCATTCATGTTAATTCTCTTCAGTTCTTGTTTCTAGATGACAGAGGTAAGTTACTGCCTCTGTCTCAAGCTGGGAATTGAACCGGCACCGTTTTCCTAGTTAATAACCTGCTCTCTACCACTGTGCTATTCTACCTAGACTGGAGCTGCAGCTCGTCGTTCTGATGAGGTGAAGACAGTCTACATTGTGGAAAAACTAGGAGTTTCTTTCCAAAGACACTTAGCAGGATTTGAACCCTCAACCTTTTGCATTGGTGGTCTGATGTGTTTCCACTGAGCCTTCATGGCTGGAACAGAGCAGTAGCTGGTCGTTCTGATGAGGTGAAGACGTTCCAGACTCTGAAAAAACTGTTGATGGATTTAGAAAGACATTAGGAGGGAATTGAACCCTCAGTCTTCTGCTCCCAGGATCAAGTGGTTACCACTGAGCTGATCTGTCTGCAGCAGATCAGCAGCTCGTCTCTGTTTTGAAGTGAAGATGTTCCACACTCTATTCAAAAAACACTTTTTTGGACCATACTTTGTGGGATTTGAAACGTCTCTCTTTGATTGAAAGGTCAGCCGTGCCTCCACTGAGCCGTTGTGTCTGCAGCACAGCAGCAGATGGACTCCTAGTTTCTTTTTGTGAACTTGTACAACAGCTGAGCAAACAGATGAATCTGGGTCATGAATCTTTAGACACACTAGGTGGAGATTTGAAGAAACTCCTTTAGTCATTTAGACTCAACTTTATTCATCTGACTTCTATTTGGAACATTTTTTTGTTGGACCAGATGGAAAAGAAAAGGAGGGAAGAAGACAGAGGGGTGTTAGAGGGGGGGGTAGTTGGAGGGGGGGATAAAACCATGAAGCGGCAGCATGTCTATAATCATTCCAGTCAGGGTCAGATGTAACCCTGGTCTATCCTAGGCACTTTAACGTTGGGAGTGGGGTCATCTAGACCCACTAGACAGACGCTGAACCTTTGTTCTTCAATGATTTGTGATCTTCACTGGTGTCCATGGATTACATGAAATCTTTCCACCTTTATCCACCTTTGTCATGGTAGGGAGAACAAATCAATGGAAGGGGGGGGTCATCTAAGATAGCACAAGGGTTAATCCAGATCTAGAAGGGGCGGGGCCTGTCCACACACACACTCAAACGTTGGAAACATACCTGTTGGCTCCAAAAATGTTCACATCCAGACAAGTCCACATGTCCACCATCCAACTCATGTTCACACACGCAAACACACAGTTTCAGGGAATTTAGCAACAGTTTCCAGAGAAATTACCCAGAATCCCGTTTGTTTCAGTCCAGATTCTCACTTTCTGACTTTGGACTGAAAAGTTCACAGTTCTGGAAAATAGGAAGAAAGCCTAAAGTCCAGAATTTCAGGAGCCGTCTGGCGCCGTTTGGATGGGCCGGCGCTCACCAGTCTGCGGTGGCTGTGGCTGATGGTGTTGAGGCGGTGAGCGATGGCGAGCACCGTGCACTCTCTGAACTTCTCCCGGATGCTTTTCTGGATCAGCTGGTCCGTCCTGCGGGGACACAGAGCGCTTATGGTGAGGAGCAGGTGGGCCGCGTTTGGACAAATGGACCCGGGGTCCCGCTGCACCTCGGGTCCACGTTGGCAGCGGCCTGGCCCATGATGACGATGCGGTTCTTCCTCAAACACAGCAGCTGCCTCTGACCTCTGACCTGGTCTAGAGCGTTCCACAGAGCTTCATCTGAGTGTTGGTGGAAAGGATCCAGGTTCTTCCTCATAGTTCCCGTGGAGACAGAAGCTTTTATTTTGGAATTTCTTCTACAGAAATGTCATTCAAAGCCTTTCCACATGTTGGATACTCCCAGGTGTAAATCTTCCTCTTCAGTGGATTAACGCCACCATGAAAAACCTCTTCTTTTTGGAAAACAGCAGCTCTGTTTTATTGGGCCAGATTATTCTTCTAATCTCAGATTAGCAATGAAATCCAAAAGAAACCAGCACCGGCCGGCTGTCCTCACTGTAGGTGAAGCTGACCTGGTCAAAGGTCACCAAACCTTTGCTTCTGGGTTTCCAGGGGGGGGGGGGCTGGCTCTGGAGATGGGTGTCCTCTTTCCACAGAGGTCATCTGCAAACACAGGCGGAGCCAAATGTCTGCAGCTGCAGATGCTTGTGCAGCCGTCTGCGCTGCTCCTCACCATGTTCTCCATCTGGGCGCTCTGCCTCACGCCCCACTGGAACACGCCCATCAGCGTGACGGCGTAGGTCAGTGGCACGTCCAGTTCTGAGGAGGAAACAGAAAGGAGAAGTTGTGGCGCCCCCTGGTGGAGACCAGCAGTGTTTCTCAGGGTTTGGGAGCAGCAGGACGCCAAAGGTGGTGATGGGGATGAAGATGACGCAGATCCCATGGAGCCGGACGGCAAACCAGCGGGAGGTGGTGAGGAAGAGGAACCACGCTCCTGTGCAGAATCCCAAAAACTCATTTCCAACTATCACCAGTCTGTTTGGTTCTTCTTCCTCACTTTATCCACAAACATGACACAGCAAAATGTTGGGAAAGTCTTCAATATTGACAATTAGGACCAGTTTTATTCTTCATTTTTGTTTGGGAGTCAACCCCCACAACAATATTGTGCACAAAGCAGCAAAGTGTGTGGGTGACCTGCTGGATGCTCACGTTCTAAGTGTGGTCAACCAGAGTTTATCAAAGATTTTTCTCTGCAATGTCTTTCTAATTTTGCTTTCAAAAATCTCATTTTCACTATATTCATTTTCTACATTTTGCTATTTTTTTGGTCAAAGTTTTTTTTAATTTTCTCTGTATTATTTCTGATTTCTGTTGTGTTTTTTTCTGAACTTGCTATCAAATTCAAAGTTGGAAGTGTGATACAATGAGAACTTCATAAAGCCACTTTTTTGTTGTATTTGGAACAATATCACAAATCTGAACCAAAATAGCTACAAATGAGGCTTTTCACAGCAAATATGAGGTTAGATTCCAAATAGATGAAATCATTCTAGGTCCTGATTCATAAATGGATGGCATGACAGCACTAGTATCAATATGTGGTTTGAATTAGCAGCACCGTCTCCAACAGTCTGCATGAAATGAGTTTCTTTTTAGATTGGGAAATTCAGTGGCAGCTTATGGAAAACCATTGCTAAATCAGTGTTCAAACCCTAGTAAAGGCTTTTTGGATGAACATTGGAGACACTGATGGGATTTGAACCAGACAACACTTTTGATTGATGCACAAATACAGCAACGTGTTTCCATGGTGATGAGTCACCACCAATTGAAAAGAAAAAAAACAACATAGAGACGGTAAAAACAGAAGACATTTGATAAAAAAAATGCATCCAGACAATAAAAGGCAGCAATTTGTCTACTGCCTTTGGTCTGAATGAATTGGTAAATTCCACTGTTGGTTTTTAGAGAACACTTGACATCAGATGGTTCCAAAAACTGAGTGGAACCTGGTGAATGCGTCCTGAGCCGACTCGTCTACATCCTGGATCTCCAGAGGGGAACTGGTTTGGGACTCTATCATCTTCAGGCAGCTGCACACCCCCACCAACGCCCTGCTGCTGTCCCTGGCCGGGTCAGGCCTGGTGGTGGGGCTGCTGGTGATGCCCATGGAGGGGGTGCGCTACCTGGAGACGTGCTGGCTGCTGGGCCGGCTCATGTGCGCCCTGACGCCTTTCCTCTCCTACTGCCTGCTGTCCGGCTCCCTGGGCCACATGGTGCTCATATCCGTCCACCGGTACCTGGCCATCTGCCAGCCGCTGCTGTACCCCAGCAGGGTCACCCTGAGCCGGGTGGTGTTCCTGATCTGCCTGTGCTGGGGCTGCTCCGCCCTCTACAACGGCTGCATTCTGATGGGACACCTGCAGCGGCCGCACAGGGTCCACACCTGCCACGGCGAGTGCGTGGTGGTCATCAGCCACACATCAGGAACTGTCCAGCTGTTCTTCTGGTTAGTCGGCCCCTGCTCTGTCATGCTGGTGCTGTGCGCCCGGGTGTTGGTGGCGGCCGTGTCTCAGGTCTGGCGCCTGCAGACGGTCCCTTCTGTTCCCACGGTGAAGAGGTGGGAGTGGAAAGCAGCCCGGACCCTGGGCATGGTGATGGCAGTGTTTCTCATGTGCTTCTGCCCGTACTACTACCCTTCCCTGGCAGGCCAAGACACCCCCACAAACCTGTGGTATTGTGCCATCTTATCTTGGGTCATGCTGCTGAACTCCTGCATGAATCCCCTCATCTATGCCTTGTTCTATCCCTGCTTCAGGAAGACCACCAGACTGATCTTCATCCTTAAAATACTGCAGCTTCGCTCCAGCCAGACCAAGATCCTGGAGGTGAAATTGACCACAAGCCAAGCTCCTCCAACCTGTTAAAGTCAGCGTTCATTCAGAGAAAAGACCAACTAATAAGAAATGTTTACCCACGAGGCCATTTTTTTGGTTAGTGGTAAACTCCACAGAATGTTTGAATCCATGCCTCAAGTCCCAATAACCCTCAGATTTCCTCTTTGCTTGTTTGTGATCAATGTTCTAACAATAAACGTTGAACAGTGGCAGTAAACTACCGTTATCATAGAAAACACTGATTTACCCAGAACACTACATTTTTACAATGTGAGGAAAATGTGAAAGAACATTTCCACAGGATGTTCTGTTTGAAAATGTACAAATATCAAAGTATTTACTCTATCATATCAACTCCATGAAACTATTTTCAAATGTTTTGTTTCCACAAACTTGAAATCTAAGGAGCTAAACCATAAATCCTGGGATAGCAACGGTTAAATGTCAAAAGAAGATGAATGATTGATGGACTTTAACAGTTTAGCTGCATGAAGTTAAGCAGTAAAAAGGTTTTCAAAAAGACAACAAAAAGAATGCTATTAGGCTACAAATATTCATCAATCACATGAAAATTGAAAGTATAGAGAACCTAAATTAGATCATCCTTCCAAAAAAAAGGATGGAGTTTGGAGTCATTTCAGGAAGTGAAGATCATCAATCTCCATCACTTGGATGAGAAATGTTTCAGAAGCTGCCATGACTCAACGGGACGGAGGAGAAGCTTCATCGTCTCTTTTCAGAAGCATTCTCTGTGAAAGCATGGTGGTGGTGCTATCATGGTGTGTATTTTCCTTTATGTTTTAGCTTTAGAAGGCTTGTGTGGTTTATTAAAATAACACTGACTGTGTTTGAGAATAAAGGAGTGATTGCTGAGCTTAAAAACACTGAAATATGAAGAAATAGAAACGTTCTACCAAAATCTGCTTTGGAATACCACGTCAAAAAGTCTCCTCTTTTCAGTTTGCTTATTATGGGTAATGTCTGCCACCTGCTGCTGTGATCTGCTGCTGCAGTTTATCAGAGATTGAACCATTTTTGGAGGAAACTTGTTCTCCAAATCAGAAGGAATTTCAACATTAATATATCCGTGACAATCTCTCTACATTAATGCAAAGAATTAAAAAATACTCAATTATTTATACATTTATTTGGAGAAATGAGACCCATTTCATCAGAAAATCTCCACTAATTCAGGAATATAATTAGGGAGGTGTGAAGACGATTGATTTAGAATCAATGGTTGGAACTTTCAGAATCAAATGTTTCTAGACTTTCTAGCTAATCCTGACTCATTCTGGTTTCATTTTCACAAAAACATCTTCAAAAAGTCGCTGGATTAGATTTTTGGTTGATGTGACTTTGAAATTTCCAAACTTCCTCTAAAGATTTCAGAATTTCACCAACAAGTACTTTTCCAGTGGAAAATGCTATGTAGTCCTAGTTTTGGCCTCACTGCGCCCCCCTGTGGAACAACAGAGTAATGACCACAAACAGGAAGACAATGTTTCATCAGAATTGGTTTGACCTCCAGATCATTTTGGAAACGATGTTCTTGATTCAAATGGAGAAATTCTTCAATGAAGAGACTTCAAAAGTCAATTTGATATTTAATGTTCAACCAAGGAATTTCAGAAAACCTGCAGATAAATTCCAATTGCTTTAATCCATTTAAGAAGAAAAAGAAGATTGTCTTCCAATGTTCAAATTAAACGACCAAATTTAGTCATAGATGAAATAAAACTCACTGAAAAATGGGATGATAAATATGTAAACAAATCCTTTAAAGGTCAATTCTACCATGACTTCAACAGTAAAGTATCATCAATTTAAAATAACAGACACATCAGGTGATCAACTATGGAAATTCATCAAATGGCCCGTAGTCCCCAAAATGAAAGAAATGCATCCAAATGAAAACAGATCATCTGAATTGACTGTGTTTGAAATTGAAGTCAGACTGTATTTCTCCTCATTGAATGGATTCAGAACTCAAATCCTTTATTGATGACATTTGGAAATCTGCTACAGAATAGTTACTGATCTAGAGTCCAGATTGTTCAATGCCTTGAAATGTCATTGATGCTGAAAGATTTCTAGATTTTATACATGTAGACGTTGTTTTGTGTGTGTAGAGCTGTGCCTTGCATCATTGTGTGGTTGTGTCTGAGAGTTTGTAATGATTCTATTTCAATAATAATCAAATCTAAAAAGAGGGCGTCAGCAGCTTTAGCATCACCCACCAAGCTTTAGTTTGATGTTTTCTACTGGATTTATTTCCTTTTTGTGGAATAAAGTTCTTTTTAAAACATGATGGCGCTTAAACCAGGGAATTCTGGGATATGTTGGCATGTATAAATGCACACAAACATCCTGCAGACAGAGCTCTGTGTTGATTATTATTTATTTATTCAAACTTTATTTCACATGATGCCATTTTCCAAGGATTCACTTTCAGGTTTGCAATAAGAACATCATTGTAAATAAAAAATACACACATGTATAAATCTACTTTAAATGAAACCAAGTCATTGTCATTTTCAAAATAAAAGCACGTTGTTCAACAGAGTTGTACTTTTCTAGCTGCAGACGTTTTTACCGTTTGAAAAAGTTCTCATCTGCTCCAAAACAGCCACCAAAGTGTATTTTGGAGATGTAGCTTCCAGCCTTAAAGGAGGCGGCGCTGTCATGGTGTGGGCTTTCCACTCTGGGATCTGTTTGGTACCAAAAAGCATCTCAAAGCCATGAGGACTTTTCTGAACTTCCAGTCCCACACAGACACATGAGTTGGTTTGGTTCTCCTGTGTTCTGCAGCAGAGACGTTTTCCTAAACTTGTTGATGACTAAAGTTCTGCTGGTATTTTTCCTCTTCCAAACAGAACCAGAACCCAGAGAGTTCTGCCTTTTGGAGAGCTGCTTGCTTCAGTGTGTAGAGGAGTGTTTGATTCTCACATCTGGATCTATTTTGGCTAAAGGTGCTGTTTGCTCCTAACCCCCCCCGCTGAGGATGTCTTTCTGTATTTGTGCTTCTGTTCATCACTGATTCAATCAACTTTTCCTCTTTTCACGTTGGTGACTCCTTCATTTAACACAGAAAAACATCATTCAGACTAGTTTTTATGTCTATTTCAGATACATTTGTACATTTTTATTGTTTGATTCTGTTTGTTTTTGTGGATTTCTGGTTTCTATCCATCAGATTTAGTAGCTGCAGCATCAAATGACTTTAGAAAACGTAAAGAAGTGAAATAATTCAGATAAATGTGTAGAAAAACAAAGAAGTGGAGATAAAGAAGAACTGGAATTTATTCTAGGAGCATCTTAAATTCAGGGAGAGCCAAGGCGAACACAACAAACAGAACACACCTCTAGTAAACGGAGAAAACAAACTTCCCTCAGATCCTACAAAATAAAAGTCCCAAACCTACATGCTGACTGTCTGACCACTAAAAGAAACAGGAGAACAAGGATTGACAGAAAATGGCAGCTCTCCCCTACAAAGTTGACAGTTTCTCTCTCTTCCAAATAAGCCCATGAGCCCAGCCTGATGTCACCACTGTTAGACTGCAGACTGGGGCTGCTATGCTGGTCCAACTCTTCTATCTGATCCTCAATCATCAATACAACCACTGGCACCTGGTCAGGGGCGTGTCCAACCTGAGAGGTAACCATCCATGACAATCCCCTTCACGTTGTAGCAGTGTTTCCAGCTAGAGCTAGGGCCTCCATCCACATCAGTTTAGAGAAACCGTCCAGGTTTACTTTGAACCAAGAGGAAACTTTTTTACAATCACCTTTAAAATGGAAACTAACTGGAGCCAGGTTAGTTTACCAGCTATTTACTGGTTGTTGTTACGAATTCATATCAGAGTTTATATGCAGGAAACGACCAAACTTCACAATTTGACCCCATAGTGACGTTTCAGAAGTTAGAATTAAAGGAAGTGCAATTCTCCATCAGTCCACTGGGGGAGCTGCAGCACCATAACTGAGAGACAGTGGAGCTGATCTCAGATCAGTTCCTGCTGCAGCTCTGACACTCATCTCCACTTCCTCTGATTCCTCCATCACTCTGCTCTCCACCTCCCAGGAACACCGTCCAGTCACCACATCTCTGCAGACCAGCTGCTGCTGCTGCTCCTCTCTGCTCCTCCAGGAGGAACATCAGACTCACCTCCACCTGCAGAGAGAAAGTAGAAAGACAGAGATGAAGGAGTGTCTCCTGATCTGGTCTGTCAGTCAGTGATGCAGCACAGCAGCAGAAAGAGCAGCAGGAGCTTCAGTCCTGTTCAGAGCAGCAGCTTCCTGTCATCTTCACCTGTTGGAGCTTCTGCTGCTCTGATTGGCTGACTGTTGTCCTGAAGCCTGTCATCATTCTCCTCAGAGCTTCACTGAGAAGCTGCAGCTTCACAGGAAACTCTGCATCTTTGCTCTCAGACTAACTTTAGGACCAAACATCTGGAAGCAGCTGGACTGACTCCAACCCTCTACTGACCTCAGAGTCTGCAGTTTGGAGTTTGGACTCTTCACCAGATCCTGGAGCTGCTGAACATCTGAAGACTG
The DNA here is from genome assembly GCA_023969325.1 of Oryzias curvinotus. Classification (NCBI taxonomy): domain Eukaryota; kingdom Metazoa; phylum Chordata; class Actinopteri; order Beloniformes; family Adrianichthyidae; genus Oryzias; species Oryzias curvinotus. Next base: position 74,146 of record JALJSC010000097.1, read on the forward strand.
AAGGTAGTTGTCTCTCAGGTCCAGTTCTGTCAGGTGGGACGGGTTGGACTTCAGAGATGAGACCAGAGCAGCACAGCTGGTCTTTGACAATCTGCAGTACATCAACCTGAATCCAGAAGAAAGAGTTGAGTTTAAAGACAAAGTTCCTGTTTTTCATCCTTCACTTCTTCTAAAGAGTTCAGAGCTGAAGAAGATCAGAAAGTTTAGAAAAAGTCCAAAGATGTGAAGCAACAGCAGCAGATTAGAAGAGTCCAGCAGAAGCAGAGAAGAAGAACATTCAGGAACATTCAGGACAACATGCAGCTGCTTCAGGAAAGAAGTCCAGATGTGTGAAAGTCAAACATCAGCCTGTGGCTGCATCCAAACCAACTGATGTTTCTGCAGCAACAGCAGAAAAAGTCCACTTCCTCTTTCTGCTCAGCTCTTCTCCAAACAGCACTGAATCATGGGAGAATTTCAGCAGCAGGATGCTGGAAAGTCTTCCTCCCAGTTTTCAGGAGATGATCTTCCAGTCCTTCTCTGCTGCAGCCCTTCAAGCAGAGACTTTCAGCTCCAGCAGATCAAAGCAGAGAGAAGAAGGAAGTGATGCGGAAGAGTCAGCAGCAAATGTTGGACATTGATCCCTGATCAAGCGTGACTTCAGCTCTGAATGAAGAGTCAGAAGCTGCTGGGAGCTTTGATGGATGATGTGATGATGTTTGTGGATGAAAAGGTGAGGATGTTTGTGGAGGATGTGTCTGTCAGAGCAGCATCCAGCTGCAGCAGGACTCTGTCACCCTAACCCTTTGGACTCTCAGCTGCATCTGCTGAAACACAGCAGGACTCAGAGTGCATGTGAGTGTGCACGTGAGGCTGCTGCTTCTGCACTGCTTTAAAGGAGTCTCTTGGACTAAAGACACAGAGCAGAGCTGATGAGCCTCATGTCTGCAGTTCAGTCCTAACACAACTTTGTCATCATATTGATGTGAACACAACTGAAACTTGGAGTCTGACCTCAGAGTCTGCAGTCTGCAGTCTGGACTCTCCAGAAAACCACACAGATGAACAACTCCTGGATCCTGCAGGTTCTGGTTCCTGCTGAGGTCCAGTTCTGTCAGATTGGACGGGTTTTTCTTCAGAGCTGAGACCAGAATTTCACAGCTGATCTCTGACAAACTGCAGTCCTCCAACCTGCAATGAGACAGAAAAGTGTGTTCAGGAGAGATTTTGGATGAAAAATCATGACCACCTGGAAATGAAAATACATTATGCATGGGGGGGGGGGGGGCTGTTTATCAATGTATTTATGACTTTGACCCAAAAACATGAACAAAGCTCTTTCCAGTCACTTTCCCATTCAGACACTGATGGTGGCTCTGCTGCTGAACACTGGCACCCCCCTTCCACCAGAGGCAGGGTGGGGTTTAGTGTCTACACATAAATATAATTCTGTCACTAAAAGTCAGCAAAAGAAAAAAATAACACACATTTGTGTATCCTGTGGAGTCAAACTCACAATTTCCACATGAGTTAAACATAAAGTTCAGCTGCTTTAACCTCTAGACCAGGGGGGGGGCAAACTGCGGCCCGCGGACTGGATCCGGCCCGCCTCCATCTTTGGTCCAGCCCTCTGAACAACAGAGACCCCTGTTTTGTTCTTTCAATCTGGCCACATACTAAGACGTGACATTTTCTTCTCTCCTTCTGCAGTCTGATCTCCAACCTGAAACCCTCTAAAAATCTCTGTCAAATAGACCAGAAGACAGTCTTCCGTTTCTACGTAGCAGTTCATCTTTCCCTGTTTAGCTCATTCTTTTAGAGCGATTATGCTGCTTTTTTTAAACAGCTCACCCTGTTCTGTGACCTGATTGGCTGGAGACCCTGTCAATCAATCTCCTCAGTCCATGCTGTGTCTCCTGTACAGAAACGTGGAGCTCTTCAGATCAGAAATGTTTTTATCACGATCAGATCTTTGTTTTCATTCTAAGATCCTGGACCTAATTTCTATGAAGGTTTGAGAATTTAAACAAGAGAAAAGGTGAAAATGTTCATGTCTGTCTGAGAAAAGTGTATTTATGCAGTGAGGAGTTCCACAAACGTCTGTAATCATTCTCCATGGATTTCACAGATCACGGTTATTTTTAGAACATAACTCCTGCATTAAATGAAGGAACTCTGTTTTGGAGAAAAAGTAACGCAGAAATATGTGTAGCTGCAGCAGAAGACATGGAAATTTACTTTTTTTAAATTATTACTGGATGAGAAACAGACACGCAGCTGCACAAAACGTGAGACGTGTGATGAGCTCAAAGTCTCTGCAGAATTATGACGGGAGAGGATCCATTATTTATTTAGTTAGTTTTTTTAAATGTATCAGTATATTTCTCCTGAATTTTTGTCTTTGAAAATCATAGAGAGGGATATTTGGTCATTGATAAAATGTTATTTTTGTATGAAAAGGATCATGAATGAATGAAACTTTATTCAAACACTTTCCAACTCCTTGATGGTACCAAAGGACTTTACAAAAAATAGAGATCTAAAATGGGAACAAAAGTTTTAAACTGAAAACTAGAATATTCTGAAAATACAATTTTCAATCCAAATGGACCTGTGGATGGGGCGAAGCTGCAAAGCATGTCAGGGTTACATTTTCATCTACATTCCATGTTCCATCATTCTCACACATCTGCTCCTGGCCCTTCTATCCAATTTTAGAACCCAATGTGGCCCCCAGTTAAAACAAATAACCACCCTGCTGTAGACCATAGCAGACAACTATGGATTCATTAACATTACCGCATTTTTGACGTCCATATGTGACACATCAGAACGTTCTGGACGTGTGGTTTGTACCTGATAAAACGCCACTTTTTACATCCGTCTTAGGACAAGACGGTGTAAATTATGTTCTACTTTTGAAATGTTGTAGGAAAGCATTTTTTACTCCACTTTTCCTGGTGATTTGTGACGCCTTTAGCTGGCCATAGACCAGGGGTTGCGAACACTATCTCTATGGAGACAGACGTTCTTATTCTGTTTCTACGGCAGCAGTGTAGCTACAAAGCAGCTGTCAGCTCACGTCTGCCCCCTTTCTGCAGGCCTACAGCAGTGTTTAGTCTCTGTTAACATTGAGTCCTGCAGTCAGACATGAGGCTCAGCAGCTCCAGAGCCTCACCAGGAGATTCAGCTCCGTCTGTGATCAACACTCTAATTCAGAGATTTGAACCTCACAAACTGTGGAAAACTGGACTGAAAATGGAGATTTAACACAGATCAGTGGAAAGAAGATTGACTTCATTGACCTTTTTCTATTTCATCACCATTATGACAGGTGAGGCTCTGCCTCACTAACCTCACCTGACCACACGTCACTGAGTTCTACACAGACGTGTGCCATGCCCCCCCCCGCCCCCTATCCTCCCTCTTCATTCATGTCCTCCACTTTTGTTTTAACCGCATCAGATTCACGTCCACCAATCAAAGTGGCTGCTGGACGTTCCTCCAAAAGTGTGTTTCTAAATCTGACCTCCCACCGCGAGTGGGAGGAGCTACTGTCGTGTGTGTGGGAGGAGCTACTGTCAAAAGTTTTTCTCATCCTCCTCAGTAAAGACATGGAAGATGCTGAGAGATCCGGTGTATTTCTACTACAAAGAGCTCCACAAAGCGTCAGAGTGAAACATGGACCTATTTGATGAACATGGAGCTGATATTCTGGAGATGGTAAATGTTTTAGATCAGTAAAAATGAGTCATTTCCAGCAGCACATCTGATCATCTCTCACGGCACACTGGTTGAAAAACACTGTAGAGAATCAACATTTGAATGAAAGCTGACCTGAGAGTCTCCAGTTTACAGTCTGGACTCTCCAGTCCGGCTGACAGTAGCTTCACTCCTGAATACTGCAGGTTGTTGTAACTCAGGTCCAGAAGTCTGAGTCTGGAGGACTGAGAGCTGAGAACTGAGGACAGAGCTGCACAGCTTCTCTCTGACAGATTACACCATCTCAGTCTGCAGAAAACAAAGACAGACAGCAGTTATTGAATCTTTCATGTTTCCATCAGATTCATTTGTTCACTGAAGGTGATTTTCATCAGAGTTCTTCCAGAGCTTTGTTCAAAGTTAGACTGAAAACATTCCTCTGTGGGCAGGATTATTGTCAGACATTAAACATAAAGCTCAGCTGCTTTAACCTCTAGACCACGTGTCAAACTCCAGGCCTGTGGGCCAAATGTGGCCCCCCATGTCATTTTATGTGGCCCGCGAGTAGGGCTGTGACGATGACCTCATCACCGCGTCACTGCACTTTTTTTTTTTTTAGTTCAGCATATAGTGCGTGATTGGAACTATAATAAACACATTAAACACATTCATATTTGCTAATAATGTACTTTTTCTGCTTGTCCTGTATTCAGACTTTCCTTCTTTCTTTCAGACTGTTCTCTCCTCATCTCCCACCTGTCACTCTCTCTCGTCACGTGCGCTCTCACTGTCTGCCTCTTGCGCTGCACGTGGCACGCGGCTCCCTGTACACACACAGGCGCGCTTTCAGAAGCACACATCCTCATTCTACAACAGAAGTTTCCGTCTCGCCAGGAAATACGACAAATTTACTGCGGTCTAATTATTAATCTCCATTGTTTTCATTTCCATTACAAGCTGCATGCGTTCCTAAGTGCGCGACACTGCGCCCCCTGGTGGTTCATCGCCGCGGTGATGAAAAATCTGACAACGTCACAGCTCTACCCGCGAGAGCATAAAAGGTTTTAATTTCTAAAATAAAAATTGGTGTGTATTTATTCATATCTAGGGGGAATCTGACTGGAAACCTGATAGAATTAAATGTAAAAGGATTTATGCAAACATATGTTTCTATGAAACTGTAATTGTCATTTCAAAAAGTTATAATAAACAAATATATGAGTTATTTAACATTAAGGAGTAATTACATGTATTTTTCATTACATTTAGTTACATGTATAAGTTATATTTGGCCCTTTGAGGACAGCCGCTATGCTGATGTGGCCCTCAGTGAAAATGAGTTTGACCCCCCCGCTCTAGACCATAGAGATAACTATGGATTCATGAACATTACATGAAGACAGACGGAGACACGCGGGGGGGTAACAGGTTAAACCCAGACTTTCTGTCTGTTCTGACAAATGTCAACAAGTTTAAAGTGAAAACTAAGACTGGTCACCACTACAAAAAAAAATAATAAGAATGACTCTGTCCAATTGTGGAAAATGTCTATAACTATATTATAATATAACTATAATGATCAAACTAAGGAAAAAGTAAAAACATATAATTTTACATGTAATCAAAGCACCATGACAGAATGAACTGACATTCAGTTCCTCTGTCTAGTAATGGAACAAAAGATAAATCAGACTAAATAATCTTATTTTTTCATGTTGATGGTTGTGAAGTTTTTAAAAATATTGATGGTATTTTGTTCTAAAGTATCCAATCCTATTGCTGTAGGTCTGACAGACACAAATGCAGTACTTTGGGTTTCAAACATAGTTGCAGTACTATTTCAACTTTGACCTATTTTCCTTGTAATATTGTTCTGAAAGTACTTTTTAGAGTTAATGCCAAAATACCTTTAAACATTTGGATCTGCTGTTTGTGAATGACAGTAAATGTCAGATCTATTGGAAATGTTTCTGTGTTTCTTTGGATCAGAGTTCACATTATTGTTGGTGACGGCACAGTTGTTCTGGAGAAAATGTCAAACTGACACTTCATGTCACAAACGTTGCTGACCCCTGGTTTCAACCTTTCTCTGGCCAGGTAGCCCCGCCCCCAGCCTCATCCAGAAACTACCTGCAGAGGTTCTGATCCAGGCTGTGTTCTGAAGCAGAACCAGAACCAGGTCTGTGGGAAAGACCTGTCAGTCTGCTGCAGGTTGACCTCTTCATATCTCTGCATGAGGAGCTGCTGCTCTGTGGCTCAGAAATCTGCTGCAACTGTTTGTCCATTGAAATCTGCAGTTCTGGGATGGATTCCTGTTTTCTTTCCAGAACACAGAACTTAGTCCAGTTCTACACAGACGTGTGGTGAGGTTGATGCTGGTGAGGCACCGACTCCTCTGGAGTCAGATTTACAATGAAAGAACTGAATATTTCAGCATCCATCCAACAGCAGCTAACAGCTTCTAAAATACACACCAGATCATATTTCTGTCATAGACATGGATAGAACACTCTTCTTGGGGAGAAATTATTCATATTTACTGTCAACACATTAAAGTACAGATGTGTTCAGCTCACATTTGACCCTCAGTAACTATTTCTGGTATTTTTCCAACCTCAAATTCTGGAGCTTTAATCAGTTATCAAATGTTTTCTGTGAAAATGATCCTAAAATAAAAGAAATGATTCATTTCCATTTGTATCCACTTACTCCCATGTTATTTCTAAAAAACAAACATTAAAGACATGTTTGTCCTTACTTTATGAGTCCATGTGTGGATCCTTCTCCACTAAAATCTCTATGATCTGTTGGAAAGTTTTCCTTATTTTCCTTTATTTTCTAGGAGTTTCTCCTCTATGGAGACAGACGTTCTTATTCTGTTTCTACGGCAGCAGTGTAGCTACAAAGCAGCTGTCAGCTCACGTCTGCCCCCTTTCTGCAGGCCTACAGCAGTGTTTAGTCTCTGTTAACATTGAGTCCTGCAGTCAGACATGAGGCTCAGCAGCTCCAGAGCCTCACCAGGAGATTCAGCTCCGTCTGTGATCAACACTCTAATTCAGAGATTTGAACCTCACAAACTGTGGAAAACTGGACTGAAAATGGAGATTTAACACAGATCAGTGGAAAGAAGATTGACTTCATTGACCTTTTTCTATTTCATCACCATTATGACAGGTGAGGCTCTGCCTCACTAACCTCACCTGACCACACGTCACTGAGTTCTACACAGACGTGTGCCATGCCCCCCCCCGCCCCCTATCCTCCCTCTTCATTCATGTCCTCCACTTTTGTTTTAACCGCATCAGATTCACGTCCACCAATCAAAGTGGCTGCTGGACGTTCCTCCAAAAGTGTGTTTCTAAATCTGACCTCCCGTCGTGTGTGGGAGGAGCTCCTGTCGTGTGTGTGGGAGGAGCTACTGTCAAAAGTTTTTCTCATCCTCCTCAGTAAAGACATGGAAGATGCTGAGAGATCCGGTGTATTTCTACTACAAAGAGCTCCACAAAGCGTCAGAGTGAAACATGGACCTATTTGATGAACATGGAGCTGATATTCTGGAGATGGTAAATGTTTTAGATCAGTCAAAATGAGTCATCCACATCTGATCATCTCTCACGGCACACTGGTTGAAAAACACTGTAGAGAATCAACATTTGAATGAAAGCTGACCTGAGAGTCTCCAGTTTACAGTCTGGACTCTCCAGTCCGGCTGACAGTAGCTTCACTCCTGAATACTGCAGGTTGTTGTAACTCAGGTCCAGAAGTCTGAGTCTGGAGGACTGAGAGCTGAGAACTGAGGACAGAGCTGCACAGCTTCTCTCTGACAGATTACAGTTATCCAGTCTGCAGAAAACAAAGACAGACAGCAGTTATTGAATCTTTCATGTTTCCATCAGATTCATTTGTTCACTGAAGGTGATTTTCATGAGAGTTCTTACAGAGCTTTGTTGGAGGCTTTGACCACTGGCAGCAGCCTCAGAAGAGCCTCCTCTGAACCGGAGTATTTCTGCAGGTTAAACTCTTCCAGATCTTTTTCTGATGACAGTAAGATGAAGACCAGAGCAGACCACTGAGCAGGAGACAGTTCATCTGTGGAGAGACGTCCTGACCTCTGAAGAGGAGACAGTTTATCTGTGGAGAGACGTCCTGACCTCAGGACCTTTTGGATCTCCTCCACTAGAGATCCATCATTCAGTTCATTCAGACAGTGGAACAGGTTGATGCTTCTCTCTGCAGACAGATCCTCACTGATCTTCTTCCTGATGATCTGGACTGTTTCCTGATTGGTCTGTGAGCTACTTCCTGTCTGAGTCAGCAGACCTCGTAGGAGACTCTGATTGGTCTGCAGTGAAAGACCCAGGAGGAAGCGGAGGAACAAGTCCAGGTGTCCGTTTGGACTCTGCAAGGCCTTCTCCACAGCACTCTGGTACAACTGGACTGGACTGGTTTTAGAAAGAAAAGAAAACCAAGACTTTTTCTGTTCTTCCTCCATGAGGTTGAGTTTGGAGGTGATGAAGGTCAGGTGGACATGAAGAGCAGCCAGAAACTCCTGAACACTCAGATGGATGAAGCAGAAGACCTTGTCATGGTACAGGCCTCTCTCCTCTCTAAAGACCTGTGTGAACACTCCTGAGTACACTGAGGCTGCTCTGATATCGATGCCACTCTCTGTCAGGTCAGATTCATAGAAGATCAGGTTTCCTTTCTGCAGCTGCTCAAAAGCCAGTTTTCCCAGAGACTCCATCATCTTCCTGCTCTCTGGACTCCAGTGAGGATCTGTCTCAGCTCCTCCATCATACTTGACCTTCTGGACTTTGGCCTGAACCACCAGGAAGTGGATGTACATCTCAGTCAGGCTCTTGGGCAGCTCTCCTCTTCCTCTGCTCTTCAGCAGATCCTCCAGAACTGTAGCAGTGATCCAGCAGAAGACTGGGATGTGGCACATGATGTGGAGGCTTCGGGATCTCTGGATGTGGGAGATGATCCTGCTGGCCTGCTCTTCATCTCTGAACCTCTTCCTCAAGTACTCCTCCTTCTGTGGATCATTGAACCCTCTGACCTCTGTCACCATGTCAACACACTCAGCAGGGATCTGATTGGCTGCTGCAGGTCGTGTGGTTATCCAGAGGAGAGCAGAGGGAAGCAGGTTCCCCCTGATGAGGTTTGTCAGCAGATCAGCCACTGAGGTGGACTTTCTAGGGTCCTTCAGGATCCGAGTCTGGTGGAAGTCCAGAGGAAGTCGCCACTCATCCAGACCATCAAAGATGAAGAGGACCTGGAAGTCTTCAAAGCTGCAGATTCCTGCTTGTTTGGTTTCAGGGAAGAAGTGATGAACAAGTTCCACCAAGCTGAACTTCTCCTCTTTCAGCACATTCAGCTGTCTGAAAGTGAATGGAAATGTGAAGTGGAGGTTCTGGTGGGCTTTGCCTTCAGCCCAGTCCAGAGTGAACTTCTGTGTTAAGACTGTTTTCCCGATGCCAGCCACTCCCTTAGTCATCACGGTTCTGATTGGTTCTGGTCTTCCAGCTGGGAGTTGGAAGAGCTCTTCTTGTCTGATGCTTGTTTCTGCTCTGTCTGCTTTCCTGGATGCTGCTTCAATCTGTCTGACCTCATGTTCTTCATTCAGCTCTCCTCTTCCTCCCTCTGTGATGAAGAGCTCTGTGTAGATCTCATTCAGAAGGGTTGGGCTTCCTGCTTTAGCCATCCCCTCAAACACACACTGGAACTTCTTCTTCAGACCAGATTGGACTTTATGTCGACAAGCTAAAGCAGCAGATCCTGAATGAAGACAACAAACAGTAAATCAAGTCTCTGCAGCCCTGAATGATGAGGGTTTGAATCCCTGTTGAGACATCAGGAAATCTTCATTTCTCAGCAGCTGAAACCTTCAGAGAAATCCTCTTACTGCTCTGCAGTCCATCAGCCAGCTCCTCCTGCTTCATCCTCCTCATGAAGTTCACTGTGATCTTCATCACTGACTCTCTGCTGCTCCTCTGCTCTTCATCTTCAGCCTCCAGCTCCTCCTCATCCTCCCTGTGACTCAGAAGCTTCTGGATCTTCTTCAGCTCCTTCTTGACAAAAGTGACAATGTTGTCCTCCAGCAGCTGCAACAGAATTCCAGATGAATGAGCCAATCAGAGTGAAGTCATGGAGCCAAACATCAGCTCCATGTTGGACACTCTGACAATCCACTGGTCTGCAAAGTGCAGCATGGAGACGACTGTGGACAGAATGATGGAAAGTAGTTGTTGTTCATGTACAGACCAGAAAGATGGAGTCCAGCTGTGTTTGATGCTGCTGGACAGACGGACCACTGGGAGTCTCTGAGCTCTGCTGGTCCAGTCTGTGGAGAATCAGCAGCAATCAGCTCCATTCTGTCTGGACTGGTAGGTTGAAACCAAACTAACTAGAGTCATGTCACAGCAAGAATGTTCTACAAACTAGTCAGTTTCACTGGCCCCAAGGTAAACTGAGTTCTAAACCCCTGTTCTACAACCACAACTGCAAACCCACACAAGAAAAACACTTGTTAAATTTACAGATGACATTGCAGTGGTGGGGGCTGATTCTCTCTGGGATTAGATGGTTTATAGCAGCGGTCTTCCACTTAAATTTAAAGACGTCCAGAAAACATTTTTTGAAGTAAAGGGCTGGGGGAAAAAGTTTAAATATTCAGTGTAAAATATTTGTAAGTAGCAGAGGATTGTTGGCACATCTGAATATTGATATTGTATTAATATCTAACTCTCACTTTAACTGAATTCAGTACAATTGAAAACTTTTTGACAGAATTTAATGGAACACAACATAAAACACACACGCACATACACACACAAACACACAACAGAAACACTACCAGGACAACTGCTGAGATCACCATGATCCTAGATAAAGGAGGATCCACAGCCCTCATTAGCTTCTTCCACAAAACTCTTTGTATTATAGAACAATTTGATTGATAGAAAACAATGTTGAACTAAAACTGGTTAAAGAGAGAAATTCTAAGAAAAACATTTCTCAGACTGAAGTGGAAAACGTTCGACCTTCATGTCATTAAAGGGTTCGTTTTAGTTTTTATTTTTAGTCCTTTCTTTACTGATTCACTTCATCAAGACTATTTTCTTTCGCATGTGTCAAAGTCAAGACCCGTGGCCCACATCCAGCCCAGCATGCAATTCTATCCATCCACCAGAATAATTTCATACTGTTGGTTTTATTCGCCTGGCAACTGGAGTGGCCGAGTCAAAGCCCAGACCTAAATCCCAGACCTCAACCTGTGGCTGGAATTGAAAAGGCCTGCTAATGTCTGTATCCTAGCAACCTGACAGACCTCGAACAGTTTTACAAAGACAAATGGAGCAAAACTCCTGCTAATGCACAGAATGACTGAGACTTCTCCACACAGACTCAGTGTTGTGATTGCAGCCAAAGGTGAATCTACTAAATACTGACTTGAAGGAGGTGAATTATTATGAAAACATTTATATTTCATTTCATATTTTGTTTTACTGACATTGCTTTGTAAAATCCTGTTTGCTCATCGACATTGAAGGTTTTTTTGTAGTAAATGTTATTGACCATGAGTGATTTATGAAAGCAACAAAAGGGACAAACATCCAAAGGAGTGAAAACTTTAACAAGACACTGTAACTAGCAGATGATCAATAGTTACACTAAAACCATCATTTTATCCCTTTCACACTGTATGTAACTAATTCACAAAATACTCTGAAATCCAGGACTCTACTTCATTTAGTATCAACTTGAATAAAAAAACCACTGAAGAATATTTTTATATAATTAAAAATTATGTTAGACATGAAAGGATTAAATGTTGAATTCTCTTCCAGAAATGTTGTGTCTGTTATAACTGTTAGAAAAGATTCTTCCAGCATTTCTGGACTGAGGAGAACATGTTCATCTGAATCTTCTCCAGAAAAAGAAACCAGTGGAATTGTCAGACTTGGAGAAATCAGCCACACTATGAAACCAAAGTCAGACATTTCCACCAAAAAAATCTAGCAAACCAGAGAAAACTGGAACTTTTCTCCTGATTTGGTTGGAATCAGACTGGAGCTGCTGTCAGTCAGAGTCAGCAGTCAACATGTTTTCTTCTCCAACATCTCTGATGTCTCTCAGAGACTCTCAGAAGACTCAACTGAAAAGATCTCATCACACACATGATGCTCCAAGTGAGTCTGATCAGAGAGATCCAGAACTGAACCAGACCTCAAGTCCTTCATCTGAAAACTACAGATCATCTGAACTAGAATCCAGCCTCCTTTAACTCTGACAAACACTCACTGTTCCAGTCCTGAATGGATGTCCTTGAAGTCTGGAGGTCTACTCTTTGATCTGTCACTCCTGAAGGAAACACAGCTGGATCCAGATCCATGTCCAGGTCCAGGTCTCTGTTGAATCCTGATGGACAAACAACAGTTTTATTAGAAACTCATCTCTTCTGTTCATCAGATTCTCTTCATGTTGAACTATTGAACTCAGATCATGAACAGACTGATCTGCAGAGAGACAGTCTGTTCTAACGCCCCCTTCTGACAACTGTGTGACACTGCATGCAGGGATTGTCACTGGAATCATGTCTTTGTTTGTGGATAAAACACTAATCTTAAATGTCACATTAGTTTATAGATGATACTGTCTTATTCTGTTTTCAAAGGCATCAGGCTGAACCCTAAATCTTTCAGATAGGAGACATTTCTACATGTCATCAAATCAGTAGAACATCTATGTTAGGAAGAATTAGAAACAGAATAGTTAGAAACTCCCTTTTACATTTTATTACACTAACTTTTACTTCTTTTCACATTAATGGTTTAAACTTGATTCACTATGTATTATCATCTGAAAATTATCTTACATTTGAAGAAGGCACAACCCAGACTATTGTCTGGTAACATTCCTTCAGCATCCTCCCTTTTCATCTCTGTGTGTCCCGGTGTTTGTGCTTTGGCAAATGTCTGTGATGACCTCAGAGAGATCTGAAACTTTAGGCTCTCTGACCTTCAACTATCTAGTCTGCAACAACCTGTGAGTGTGATTTTCACACTTTGATGCAGCAACCCTGTTCATCTGTCTGTAACCCAAATTTGTGCTGTTTGTGCGGCGTAAACCTACACTAAAGATAACTAACTGTCTCTGAGTCATTATTCATTCATTTCTGTGTGCAGGAAACTGAAGGGAACGAACCAACCTAATGTACCTATTTCACAGTCCTGTTTAGAATCTCCAGTTTCCCGTCGGACCCATTTATCCAAATGCTTGATTTATGTACGATCCTGACTTTCCACATACTTCCAAACTTTATGAAAAGCTTTCCGGACCTGAGCAATGTGCTTTCTTTCTGTCTTTGTTAGATCTTGTGAATGAGCCCCCCTCTTCTTTGTGAATACAGCTGTCCTGAGAACCAGCTTCTCAATTTCAATCACAACCCAGAGCTCCCACCCAAGTAACCATTTTATGGATTCTCCAGCACTGAATCTAATCAGCAGAAAAACGCTTGGAGAATCAGAAAAGATTACTAATTATTTGTCAACTGAGTCACTATTTTTATTTTAGAACGAGGCATTAATCAAAGCGAGCACCCGCCACAGAAGCTGTCGAAGAAAGACAGAGAGACATAAACGGCGTTACACACACGGCTTCCGTGAAGCCTTGGCCTTCACAAGGCAATTTCATCCATTTGTCTTTTTCCGTCCTGAGGAAAGTCTAACCAGCCCATCACAGGGAAAATTGTATTTATCCTATTCCGTCCTCCCATCCGAGGAAATTCAAACCGGTCCCATGACAGGGCAAAATTCAACTTATTCAATTCCGTCCTCATGTGCGAGGGAATACATTAGATACCGACGACACAGTTGGTCGTAAAAATAACTTCCGCTTTATTTTATTCTCCGTTCCCACCGCGAAGGGAATGACCCTACACACGCAGCCTCGCGCGCCGCCCACACTCCTTTTTCTGAGCGCAAAGGAGGACACGTGCACGCGCAGCATTCTGGCTGCAACCGTCTCTCTATTCTTCCCCGAGAGATGATGCGCACACACACAAGGACACAGACAAATATAACACAACACCCTAACAAGTAAAGAAAGGACAGACTTTCTGTGTGGCATACTCGCTTTGAGCAAAAAGTCCAAACAAAAGCCGCGTTTCCATGGGCAAAAGTAATCTGAAAGAATGCCTGATCAGAAAGAAAATGCATCTTGCAAACGCGCCGTTCGGAATAGTCTGCCCCGGTCAGACTCTTTCGGATCAAACTTTCTTTCCGATGGAGATAGGTGGGTTATACCGATCCTTTATCCAATCGTTGGTCATGTAAACGGTTCATTCCGATCGTGTGTCACTTCTGCTCTGGTTTGCGTCATTCATAGATGGTGTTTTGCTGAGAGAAAGCTTTGGAGCTCATACGGGACCGATCAGCTGTTCTGCGGAGGCCCCGTGGAAAGCGCCGCTCCGCTCTCGCCCCGCTGGCTCTCTGCCTCTCCCCCCTTCATGAGGGGTATGCGGGGCAGCAGCGCTTCAGTCCACTGGCACCCGAGCCCCGGTGCTAGTGGACCAAGTGAGCAGAGGAGCCGGATAACTTTGTGTGAGGAGAGGGAGGGATGCTTAGTTACGTGTGCGTTTTGTTATTTTGTTATGTGTGAGAATTCAGACTGCGAGCCGACCCGCCGCTCTGGGTTAGCGGCTGCAGGACTCAGGAGGAACCGTGTTCGAGCAGAGCTCGGGCCGCTAGCTCACAGCTTTGGGGCGGTGTGTGAACTTTTCAGAGCAGAAATAAATGTCGCTCAGTCCTTAGAAACAGTTCAAACAATAACGTGGATTTGTGTTTCCAGCTGTCTCCCGACAAAATGTTTCCCCGCACGGTCCTGGATTTTGTGTCCATCAAGGCTAGCCTAATGTTGTTATCCTGTGTTTATTATAGCCTGTCCTAACCCTTCCAGCTCGGTTCTTCAACATAAAAAGCACTGTCCACACGGATTAAATAAAACGATGAGCGAACAGGCGCTTCATAATATTAATTACATTAATAAAAAGCATGTTTGGAAGATCGCCTCGTATTACGGAGCTGCTGCATAAAAGTCTGTGGCAGCGGTCTGTTTACAACGGGACGCATCTCTTCTTCGGGGGGGGGGGGGGGGGGGGGGGGGGGTACCACTACTGCGCATGCCCAAATGATTCATTCCGACCAAAGGTGTGAGCCATGAGAACGTTTGTTCTAATCGGAAAAAGGTTTTCTGGGCCCATGCGCACGGGTGAATTTTAACCCGACCATTGATCCCATCAAGATATTTTGCCCATGTAACCGCGGCTAAAGAAACTCAGAAATGGGCTTGGTATAGATACTTTGCATTTGCATATTCAGAAGATGGTCCGATGGACCATGGTGTGAAAATCACACCCACAGGTTGTGCAGACTAGATAGTTGAAGGTCAGAGAGCCTAAAGTTTCAGATCTCTCTGAGGTCATCACAGACATTTGCCAGAGCACAAACACCAGGACACACAGAGATGAAAAGTGAGGATGCTGAAGGAATGTTACCAGACAATAGTCTGGGTTGTGCTTTCTTCAAATGTAAGTCAATTTTGAGATGATAAAACATAGTTAATCAAGTTTAAACCATTAATGTAAAAAAAAGTAAAAGTTAGTGCAATTAAAGGCACAAGCGGCGTTGTATGGCCCGCCGACGCAACCCGTCTTCCACGCCCAACTCTACGCACCACCGCCAGCCTCACTGCCCTCACCGTACTCACCGCCCACTTTTGATAAAGGCTAGTCAAAGCTGCATTTGCTAATAATGCTAACTTTGCTACCTTTTCTGATTTGGCTAAAAGTGCTAGCATTGCGATCAGCATCATCAACTGACTCAGAAAAACACATTGCTCATTAAGCTAACTGTGGCATATTGACTAGTTATTGTTCATAACATTAAAGTCTGATTTTATTGTAAGGCCGTGAATGTTACACTGTTAAAAGATAAGCACGCGCTGCATTCTGGTTGTTAAGGAAGTTGTAATAATGGTGGAAGAAAGAGCCAACCTAAACCAACAACGTCTCATCATTGAAGATACTACACTAACTATGCCAACAATGCAAGTTATGCTAACATAGCTAAAAGTGCTAGCCTGGTGATCAGCATCATCAACTGACTCTGAAAAACACATTGCTCCATTTGTGAGAGCCATTTGTCATAAGCTAGTAAAAAAAACACTATTTTCAAAATAGCAGCTTTTCAGTTCATTTAATCTCAATAGCCACCATTTTGTGTTTTGGTCGCCTCGGGATGAGGAAGTTCTAGGTAAGATCTAGGATCTAGGTAAGTTTCAGACGAATTGAAAAAAGTAACATTTTTGTTGTCTTTAGCAACAGTGGTTTTATAGTAACCACGCCCACATTCCTTATATGTCCATATCCAGTAATATGCAATGTATTCAGCTTCAGGCAGGAATGCATGCTTTCAAATTTCACAGTATTCCATTGAAAAACACAAGAGTTATAACAGTGCGCAACTTTGCTAGCTCGCTACGTGCACGCCGTTCAAAATCTACAACTTCTAATTCCAACATTTTGTCCACATCACTTTGCTATGGATGCCTGAGAAGTTACGAGACGATGACAAAAAGTCCCTAAGACAAGTTTTCGTTTGTATCTGGTGCTAAAGGTGCTTTTTTGAGAAAATTCAAGATGGCTGCCTTTTCCCAAGGTCAAAGAACAACGACACTTCTGAGGTGTTTGTAGACTGGAGCTGGCAGCAAGTGTGTGCAATTGCGTGAAAATCGCTCAAACAAAAGTGTCTTTTCCCCATATCGTGGGAAAACACAAAAATCGCCAATTCTCAGAGTCCGCCAAGCCGTAGGTCGTGTGGCCGTCCCATAATGATTTCAAAACATCTTTGGGATATCCCCGACACGTGTGTCTTGGTTTCGCGGCTGTATTTTGAAGTACATTTTGTTGGGCCCCATACGCGATTTTCGGCCCATTCCTTTTTTTGACGGGATCTCTGGCCGTGATGTCATCGTCTTCAGGGGGGGTGACGTTGACTTTGTGGAAAATTCATTTGCAATTTATCCCAGGTGTGTGCACATTTTGGTGACTTTTCGAGCATGCGGCGGGGGTCAAATTCTTGCTGAAAGGCGGCGAAGTCGTCGTTCCAACTGCGAAAACAATATGGTCCTTGCAGTCAGTGACTGCTGCTGCGGGCCATAATAAAATGTAAAAGGGGGTTTCTAACTATTCTGTTTCTAATCATTCCTAACAAATGTTGAACTGAGACTGTTGAAGAATGAAATTCTAAGTAACAGATTGATTAGACTGATATGGAAATCTAGATGTCATTGATGGACAAATAGAATGTGAAGTTCAGCTTTAAACAGGGTTCATACGGTCATGAAAACCTGGAAAAGTTCTGAAAATGTAATTTCTAGATCCTTGAAAAGTTTGTGAACAATGAAATCTTCTGTAAAGTTTTGGAAAAGTCATGAAATGTTCATATTTTGGATGCAAAAACCTAAAAATAAAGTAGTTTAACATGAGATTTGAAGTGAAATTGTGGCAGAAGTTCAACCTGGAACTATCAGTGATGAGAGTTTCTGTTGGCGTAAAGCAGGTGGAACTTTCATCATTTCAGCGCGTGACGCTTTCTACTTGATCAGAGAGATCCAGAACTGAACCAGACCTCAAGTCCTTCATCTGAAAACTACAGATCATCTGAACTAGAATCCAGAATCCTTTAACTCTGACAAACACTCACTGTTCCAGTCCTGGAAGGATGGCTTTGAATTCAGGGTTAGGATCCTTTGACACATCACTCATGTAGGATACACTGCTGGATCCAGAATCAGATCCAAGTCCAGGTCCAGATTGGTTCCTGTGGAGATTGCAGGTTGCTGGTGTGAGTCCTGAGCTCTGACATGGAGAAGATCATGGACAGTTGGAGATGTTCATCTCACCTCTGAGCTTTGCTCTGGTTGTCATGGTTACCATCTCTGCTTTTAGAGGGAGGGGCTCCCTCCTGCGGCTCCTCCCACTGATCCATGCTGCTGGATTCACTGGATCCACATCAGCTCACACACACCTTCACCTGCAGAGGAAACCCTCCTCATCATCAGAGGAAGCTGCCATCAGCTGCTGCACTTCTGCTCTCCCTCCAGCAGGTGGAGACATGGAGCTGCAGCAGCAACATTTCCATTCAGTCACTTTGACACAGAAACAACAAACTTCCTGTTTCTACACTTCAGGAAACATGAGCATCAAGAAAAACAGACAGAAATCAAAGAATGAGGAGAAAAGAAAGAAAGACATGAATTCTTCCTCTCAAAGCTCCAACAGAGACTTTGATTCCACTGTTGAACCTCTGAACTGGAAAGAATTACAGGTTACTTGTTCTAAAGTAATCCATTACCTTACAGGATTACTCTCTGAAAACTGTAACATGAGTCCTGAGTTACTTTTTAACTTATTTATTCTTCTATAGAGGTCCAGTTTCTTCAACTTCTCATCAATGTGGAATCACTAAAAGATTTATTTCCTTCTTAGTGAAACTGATTCTGAATGACAGACAAGAATCTACGTCTGTCACCAAACTGGTTCCTGTTTGTTACCTAGACTGTTCTTAGTGAACAGACTATTGTTTATAAATGAAGACTTTCATTCTCAACTCATAACTTATGAAATTATAACTTTATTATTGTAAAATATTGACTATTTACCCATAATCCTGTCAGCAGTCATCTCAAAGTAATTTAAACTGTAATCTATTACTGTAGGAAGGAGTTCTCCCACAGACTGGATGGAGGAGAACAGGAAGGTTTGGAGTCAGAAATGAAAAAAGCCAACAAGCATCAGCTGATTGTTGTTGAGGTGATGAAGAAGAGTCCTCCATGTTGTTGATCCAACAATGATGAAGCTTTGGAAACAGCAGAGGGAGGAGAGTTTGCAGAGAAAGAAGAAGATCTTCTCCAAACATTCAGAAACAAACAGTCAAGTTAGTGAAGACAAAGTTCCAGAAACAAACTCACTTCAGTTTCTGGGAATGTTTCCATCTTTTCTGATCACATTGTTGACTGACAGCTCTGCTCTGACCTCTGACCTCTTTACTGCTGACACAAACATCAACATTCAGACTGTTTGGAACAAGAGTCTGAGCCTGAGAGCAGCTCTGACTGAAAGAATGTGGATCTTCCAGATGCTCTGTGGGACTTTTTCTCTGCTTTAGTCTGGAAGAATGTTCTGCAGCAGAACCACATTCCTGAATGACGTCTTTGTTCCTCAGTAACAGGAAGTGTTTGAACGGCTGCAGATTCTTCAGAACATCAAGGTTTCCTGCAGCTGGAATGAAGGAGTGCTGCCCCCTGGTGGACAGGAACTCAGCAGTGCAGCTTCAGGATGGAGTCGGTTCCAACAGCTCAGGGGCCTCATTTCTAACCGTTGCGTACGCACAAAAGAAGTCGTACGCCACTCTCTACGCAATAGTTGAGATTTATAAAAAGCAAACTTGAGGGGAAAATGTGCGGTCCTTCATCAAGCTCTGACCCAGGCGTACGCACAAAAACAGGTGAAATGAGAAACGGCGACATTGTCGGCAGATTGAAGAAACACGTGAAAGTGAAAATGACAATACTGCCTCTCATAAATAACATGAAGACTTCACAAAGCAAGTCTCACAATAACAGCTACACGAACACCTGTTTGATCGATCAGCAGTGAAACAAACAAAAAAATCAACGAAAATTACAACAGAAATTCAAATGAACACTTACTTGCAAAAAGAAAAGTGAAATATGTTCTGCAATATTGGCATGTTGTGCAATTCATCCTCATAAATAATATAGTTAACAGAACGAAATAATGTACAAAACTGATATTCTCCTCAATGTGTCCGTCTGGAGGAGCAGATATAGTCAAAGTCAAAGTCAGCTTTATGACGATTTTCAATCGTTTTTCGGGCAGATACTCGAGCAGGGTACAGCTAATACCCTAGGGCGGTTCAGTCAATTAACTCACCTGCTCAGCGTCCTATTTAAGCCAGGTGCGCAGGTGTTCATTCTCTTTCTTACCTTCAGCGCTCATTCTTCGCCCCACCCTCCTCCCCGGCTTCCACCTGTGGGCTCCGTAAAGGGGGGGGTTTTGTTACCCAAAAGTTTTATGGAAATCTCTCATGGAATTGAACGGAGCTTTATGCCAAACCAAAAGTTGTGAATGCCAACTAAAGTATGTGGAAAATGTCAAATAAATATTTCTTACTGCAAGAGTTGTCTGACTGAAATTGTCAAATATGCTGCATCCTTAAGACATACAGCACAGATGAAACTGCTTTCCTCTCACCCCAAAGTGCAAGCAGCATATAAAATAATAAATAAATGACTTAAAAATACATTCTTTTAAAAACAATAAATCCTTGAAACCCAAAAAGATAAAGCCAAAAAACACTGAAGGTAGGGGAGAGAGGAGCCGCTGCGTGTGAATCAGACAGACAGACAGACAGACAGACAGACAGACGTATTAATTGTCCACTGGGGAAAGTTGTTTTCATAGTAAAACATTTCTTCATAAGCTACAGAATTATGGTATTCATGCATTTGCCTTTAGTTTGTTTTCTTTTTGATAAAACAATGTATGGCATATGTCTCAACCATTCAGAAAGCAACAAGAAATGACATTTGATGAACAATTTCCCATTTCCACGTGGATTATTACCCACATCTGTAGCTTGTCAGATGCAGTTAAATGGATGGAAATAAAATGCCCCATCACAATGCGTAATGACCACAATGGCTGATCTTGGATCTTAGAAGATGTGGCAAATGGAAGAATTGGGAGTGAACGCATCTTTAGACAGCAAGAAGACTTGCTGGCAAACCAGGACCAGTGGCTTATGAGCCGGTTCCCACTTCCTCCAGCTGTCCTGGTGGAGCTTTTGGGGGGGTGTCACCCGGTGCATCTGGCGCGTCGTGCCCCCCCCCGCCTCAGTAACCACTCCAAGTAAAAGGTATTCCCCAATAATTGCCGCCAGTCTCTCATCAAGAGGGGTCAGCTCCGGTGTCCCCTGTCCCCCCCCGTGGCAGACACACTCTGGCGATGCAGCACCAGACGTTTTTCTGCCTCGACTTTCATGTCCGACCATTTCTTTATTATTTCAGCCATCCAGACCCACGTCTGCCACCGTTTGCCACTCACGTGCCTTTCTGGCATTAGTAATGCCCACACTGTGCCCTCCAAACAACATTTTTCTCCTCTTTTCCACCTCGCCAACGATAACTGCTACTTCACATTGAGTGAAGTTACGTTTTTTTGATTTCCTCTCTGTGTTTGCCATGGTTTCACTATCAATGAATATTCATTTGTGGGCGTTTCACGGACTATTTATGGGCAACTATGGGCATGTCATGAAGCCGCTAAAGCTGCGCAGCATTTAGGATTGGTTGTGATTTATTAAGGGAAAGATGTGTAGGATGTGCGTGCGCACGGTTTTATAAATCCGAATATTTCTGTGCGTACGCACGTCCTATGTTTCATCCGTACGCCACTTCTGACACAAATCCTACGCAAAGTTTTAGAAATGAGGCCCCTGGACTCTGATCCCTGCAGGACTCTGTGGATCGGAACCAACTTCTCTTTTCTGCTGTTTTTCTGGACTAAAACTAAACATCTGGATGAACTGACATTTGACCTTTGACCTGTTTTCCTTCATGTCCAGAAACCAGTAGATCTGCTCTGAAGAAAATCCATGAAAGGAGTTGAAATTCAAACGTATTGAAGCAGAATTGAAGCAAAATCAGAGCAAAAGCAGCAGAAAAGGATCAAAGCTGTTCAGATGTTCTTCCTCACATGAGAGCCTCTCATTCCATCTGATGAAGATCAAACGTTTCCTCCATTCAGACATCAAGCTGCACTTCCTATTCTGCCCTGCAGAGGTCAGAGTGTGAAGATCCCCAAAGCCTCCGTCTGTTTGCAGATGATATCATGGTCTCCACCAGGGGGGTATTCCAGGAAGCATGTTTAAACTAGCCTGACTTTAACCCTGAACTCTGGCTGAAATCCTCCTGAACTTGCTTACTCTGGGTATGTCGGTTCCAAAAGACCGGATATGAGTTGGCGTAATTACGCTCGACTTGGTAACCCTGGGTTAATGGGCGTGCACGGCAGGTACATGAAGACATTCTCAATAGATCGCCGATTTCTGGAGTCACCATGGAAACGCGTGGAGAAAAAAAAGAAAACGCTGTACTTCAGTGAGACTGAGTCTGAGGTTTTAATGACGCCATATGAAGATTACACGACCATCCAAAAAGTAACACGGCTGCATCATCACAAAAAAAGAGTTTCTGCTTGGAGAAAAAGAACAGACAAAGTAAACGCACGAGTTTCTGATCTTATATCCATTTTCCTTGTGACGCACATATATATATAACTTGTCCAATTTTGCCAACTTAAATGAATTACTTCTATTGGTAACAAAAGAATTGAGTTAAATTCATTCAACCTAATTTCTTACGTCTATAAAACGCAATAATTGTTTATACAACTCAAATTTATGTATTATCTAACTAAATGTTATATTACTCCAATTCAATTAATATTTTTTCCATCTTAATTAATTATATTTATTGAACTCTCAAATGCCTAAGTTTGAGCTGGCAGATATGATCATTTCTATAACAATAAAAAAAGCGGGGGGAATAATGCACGGAGTGCAAAAATTCATTAAAGAATTTACCATGATTGTCACTACATTGCCAAGCTGTATGGGTGCTTTATAAACTCATTATCCTGTCCTTCACTCTCACTCATGGTGCAGAGACGTAAGCTCAGTAGGGCAAAATAACTCGGCGAAGCATGGCAAAACACAGTAAAACAGCTAAACAACTAAACACATTTGGTCAAAAACTCACACTTAAACCAAAATCCGTCCAGACAGGCAAAGGGAATGATATCCCACAATCCTTTGCGGTGCCGCTCTAACAGCAGCACCAAAGTTACACCTTTTTTAATTGAATTACTTTGAATGAAAGTAAAATAACTGGAAAAGTCTGAAAACTATGTGTAATTTTTAAACCGACTTACAAAAAAATGATTTATTTTAACTGAAACAAATAATAAAGTTAGATCAAAGTAAAAAAAAATATATTTTTCCAATATCCATACGTGGTCTTATCACCCTCTCATGGTGGAAAAAGTATTATCTGAGCTTCTTCATCCACTAAATCATCTTCAAATGGACACGCCATGCTGCTTCACCTCTCTGTAAACAAACTAAGCTTCAACTAAACCTGCTCCGGACCAGGTTATGTTCAGAGCATGAGTTGCTATGGCAACTTGACCTACCCTGAGACATATCTCCATTTCTGGAACCGAAAGCTGAGGTTATCAACTTCCTTAGCCTCAAACTTACCGTGGGAGCTAGCATAACCTGCTTTCTGGAATACCCCCCTGCAGAGGTGAAGATCTTCACTTTGTTTCTTTGTTTGGTTGAAGGATGAAGAAAGAAGTAAAGACAGAAAAACCACAACCAGATCAAATGGGACTGAAAAAGCTGAAGCTCAGATGATTGATCCTCCTTTCAACTCCTCCTAATCCTTTCATCACTTCCTGATCCAGAACTCCAAACTAATGCTGGATCAGTCTAATCTGATCTTAGCCAGGATCCTTTAGATTCCAACAAAGAGGCTCCCAGCTGAGTCCTAACATTCAAGAACTTCTTCTGAAAGCCTTTGAAATGCAAACATCCACATTCTTTCCATCCCAGCTGTTCCATCAACTCACCCCTCTGACACTACTGCATCTGTTCTTTCTTTGACTTCTTCCTCTGGATCTTTGGAACCGCTTTGTGTCCCTGAAGTCCAACCGGCTCCAGTTTCAAACCGGTGCTGAATGCAGGAAGCAGATTCCTGTGGACTTTGGACCTGAAGGACATAGTCTGATCCTGGAGCAGATCATAAAGTTGATAAAACTGTTCTGCAGTCGACAGATGATTGGTTGATGTGTAATCATGGACTGGATTTATGGTTTGATTGTTTTCTTCTGTCAAACATCAACAGGTTTGGACTTTTTCTCTTTCTGTTTCTCCAAACATCAATGATGATGGAAGTCTGAGGGAACTGGATCAACTCTGTCTCCATTTACCATCACTTCTCCTTTCCTCTCATTTTATTTTGACCCTAAACTCCTCAATCAGGATTCCTGGAGCCTCTCTGAAAGTCAGATGGTTGGGAGTCTCTGTCAGGGTTTGTGTTTGTGAAAAAGACCTTCAGGATTTCAGATCTGGTTCTGAACTCTTCTGCCTGAAGAAGGTCTGACAGACAAACCCTGCAGGAAGAAACCAGCTGCATTTGTTTGTCATAGAGTATCTATAATGTTCTTTTATAATGTTAATAATCTATAAATGCTGTTCTGATCACTTTATCCTCTGGGTTTGCCAATTCCTTTGCGGTTTGAATTTCTGTATGTCTTTTTTTGCTGCTGAAGATAATGGAATTTCTGCATTGTAGGATGAATAAAGTTTATCTAATCTAATCTAATTTACAGTTTAGTGCTCCAAAGTCTGTTTCCACGGAAACAGCAGGTCATCAGCTGGTCCCGCCCGCAGCAGACATAGGACCAGTTTTTTCCCCCCAGAGCAGTCACCTTTGCACATGCATCTAACAGACTACACTGTAAATACACTCCAACTCCAAGTTTAAGCAAGTTTTTTGAAAAACTTGTTTTTATTCAGCTGAATGAGTTTCTTTGACAAAACAACATTTAAGATAAACTAATCTGGTTATAGAATGAACCACAGTACTGAGACAGCCTTGTTAAATAAATATTAATGATGTCAGGTGTGTCTGGGATTCAGGTGAAATCTCAGTACTAGTTCTGTTAGATCTAAGTGCAGCTCTGATACTGTTGATCACCTGATCCTTGTAAACAGACTTAAAAGTCTTGGGCTTTCAGGGACTGTTCTCAAGTGGTTTAAATCGTATCTCATGGAGAGAAACTTCTTGGTAATCGTGGATTTTTCTGGGGTCCATGAAATTAAATGTGGTGTGCCACAAGGTTCCATCCTTGGCCCCTTGCTTTTTAACATTTACATGCTTCCTCTGGGGAATGTCATCAGAAGCCACAACATCAGCTTTCATAGCTATGCTGATGATACCCAGCTGTACATAGCTATGTCTCCTGATGACACACGACCAATAGAAGCACTTTTTAAACTGCATTTTAGATGTAAAATGATGGATGGCAAATAATTATCAGCAGCTCAACCAGGAAAAACTGAAATACCCTGACACTAAAAGAGAAACAGTTTCTGAAGCTAGAGCAGTGCTTCTCAAATAGTGGGGCGATGCCAGGGGGGGCGCAGAAGCAGCGGTCTTAGGCACAGTTGCGCAAATTTAACGGGGGTCGGCGGTGACAGCAGCTCAGTGCTTGGAAAAAAATCTGCCTCACTGTTGGTTTCTTATAATCTCTTATATCTGAGTTTGTAAAGCCTGAAACAGTGAACTTCCGTCCCTGCAGCTGCTCCCGTCTCCTGTCACACGCATGTGCGTGTGAGAGAGAATGAAAGGGGAGGGGCGGTGGGATCCGGCTGAGGGTTGGAAGGTGGAGAGATCCCAGATCAGGATCATCACTGCCTTTAGATTACTAATCTCATGCTAAAAATGACATTCTTTATAAACTATTGTAGACATTTTGATGACGTCTTTATTTTCCATAAATGTTTTCTTTGTCTGTCTGTGGTTTAGTTGCTGTCAGTATTTAACAGAAAGACAGCAGTAATGCAGGAAAACAGCTGCACTTTATAAATCATAAATAAACATTCCATGACTTAGAAAAAAAAAAAATCAGCCCACTGTTTTTTTAACTATTTCTTCAGACTAAAAACGTTAAATCTATTGGTGCTTCTGTGTTAATGTTTCAGATCAATTTACATTTAATATTAATTATTGATTGAATTATTTTCTCTGCATTAAAAGGTTCAGTTGGTCAAAATGTTTCTAGTTTGAGGACTGACAGATATATTTTTTAAAGCTTTTATTCTGTTTTAGACAATAGAAGGGTTTCTGTATGGCTAAATACATTTAAAATGTGTCTCAGTCCAGAAGGTATTTGGATAGATTTGAAATGCTCTTCTTGTCGGTCGTTGAATGGAAAGTGTTGACGTTTGTTCCAGGCAGCAGATTGGAATATGCAGCTGTTTGGCGCCCTCTCGTGGCAGTCACCGGTAACTGCAGCTGCTGTGCCTCCTGCAGGTTTGATTCCCGTCCGCCGATGGAAAATGATTTTTTATTAAAACTTTATTGACAAACAACATAATACAACAACAATCTGAATGTCTCAGGGGGAATTGAAATGTGTACATAATGCAGAAAAATATAAAAAATTAAAACAAAATTAATTATATATATATATATATACATCCATATACAACAATAGAAAAGGAAACATCAGTTCAAAATCCTTTGGGGTTTAATAAATTTAATTTTTTCAAAAATCAAATTAGTTGGAATTTCCTTTTGGTTTTGCAGATGTTTGATGATGGTTCAGTACTAATTGATTTCACTCTAAAAATGCTGGAATTTAGGTTTGGAGTTCAACCATTTGGCTTTATGAATATGGAATTTAGCTAATAATAAAAACAATTGTGTAATAAAGATACAATCTTTGTCTACTTTGACATTGTTAGGTCAAACTAGAGCAGGGATCGGCAACCCAAAATGTTGAAAGAGCCAAATTGGACGAAAAAAAACAAAAAACAAATGTCTGGAGCTGCAAAATATTAAAAGCCCTATTTAAGTCTTATAATGAAGGCAACACATGCAATATGTATCTATTAGCTATATTAGCCTACTATCAAAATGACTAATTTACTACAAATACATAATGAACATTATTAACGATTAAATGTTTATTTGCCCTGCAGTGCATTCTGGGAGAACGATGCGTCACGTGACTGCTCTGTTGTTCAAGTTTAACTTTATTACAATATCAATGAATTATGTTTCATTGCTTTGATAAAATTAAAGAAATGTAATAAAGAAATCTGATTTTTGATGTCATTTTTATTTTGAGGATTCGAAAAAAAAACAATAAAATGGAACGTGCGTGCCGCGCCCCCCCTCTGGGAACTAAACCAAGTGCAATAAAACGCAGCCTGCTTTTATACAAAAGCAGCAGCCTTTTGAAAATGTAAAGTATATATAATCAAATGAATACAGTTAAGTTCGATTTCTGTGCAAATGCCAAGCAAGTCAGTGAAGGGTAAAACAGCAGCATCCTCTTCTCTTCTTCTCTGTTCATCTCTGGTAAAGACAGTCAGCTGTGCTCCAATAACAGAACAGCTTCAAGCATTTGTGGCGTCTGCAGACTTTCATTCAGCTGTTCAGGTGACCTGTCAGTCACATCCACCAAAAAGTGCAGCTTTTCCAGCCACTCAGCATCTTCCAGTTGTGGGTAGTTCAGGTCTTTACTTTTCAGGAATGTTTTCACGTGTTCTAAACAGACGACAAAGTGATGCAAAACGTCACTCCTGAACAGCCATCAGACTGTGTTGTAGCAGGAGATCAGAATATTAGCTTTCAACTTCATCAAGCTGTAATGGTTCCACTACAGATGAGTTTCAGCGCATGACGTAAAGATTGAAAACTTGGTTATTTATTTAAAAGTTTTATTTCAATGAAACTTTGTTGTCATGTGTTGTATTTGTCATCACCCCATTGGTTGAGCGGTACCAGCTGACAGGTGACAGCCAGGTGACAGGGCCACACACCTTTTATTTGTAAGGACACGCGGGAGCGCGCGGGGGGGGGGGCCTGGGGGGGGGGTGCACAACTGAGTGCGGATGAGCAAGCGATCTCTCACACGGATTACCTTTCCCAGCTCGGATTATTTGCCTACTGAATATATTTTCCCAAAGAGCTCGGATCGTCCGGTATGAGGATCTGGGCCAGCTTCTTTGATGGGTGGAATGCGTTCCAGCAAGGAAGGCGGAGCGGCCTCCCCCCTAACGCATGAGACTGTCCATCACTCATTTATCCTCCAGAACATCTTTTTTTTGCTAGCAAAACTGCGGGACTTGGGTCTGAACTGTGGGTTTTTGTATAAATTGTGTATTTGGGGAAATTGGGTTTTTGATGTTTGAGTGTTGGGCGAACTGTTTAATGCACGTTTGTCACGCTCACACAATACACACCAACAAACTGTAGTGAGTTTTTTTCTTGGTAATATTAGAGAGCAGATTGTCTTGATATTTAATGCCCCAGCCGTAGAACTGCTGTGACGTTCCCCTCACTGAGTGGAGGGTGAATTGTTATAAAGCAATGCACGGAACTGACAGTGGTTCAATTTCCATCAGCCACCTGCCTGGCGGTCAGCCGCCCTGCTGGTAGAAACGTGTGTCGCAGGCGATGACGCACAGAACTGTTGAAATTTTATGTTTATTCTACACATTCTTACAACATTGGAAAACGTTAAGAATGTTTGTGTCTTGTTTTTCCACCTACAGAAACCATATTAAAACAAAAAAAATATATTTCTCACCCCCATCTTTTTACATTTTCAAACATTTTTGAAAATGCTCCAGGGAGCCACTAGGGCGGCGCTAAAGAGCTGCATGCGGCGCTAAAGAGCCACATGCGGCTCCTGAGCCGCGGGTTGCCGACCCCCGCACTGGAGGAAACTGACGCTTCAAGTGATCTTTATTTTAAAAGCAAATAAAAATCTAAAGTAAAAATATATTAAAGTACATCCTGTTAAATTAGAGAGAAAACGAAGTTCAGTAAGTAAATAAAAACTAAAAGAGGAAAAGGAAAGTTTCAGCCTGTAGGGGGCGCTGTGTCAATAAGGTTCCAGCTGTGCGCACTGAGCTGTTTTTGGATGAGGTGCACGCGGAGCGCGGGATCAGGCAGAGCTGGAGAGCCATCAGAAAACTAGTGATCCATCTCAACAATCTGCTCCAAGAATCTAGTTAAAGGATCCAAACCACGGAGGCAGCAGGAAGATTCCAGCAGAATGCGGGGGGGGCAGAGTTATTATTGGGATCCGCTGGGCGTTCAGCGCCGGCTGCGCGCTCCCGCGTCAACTGCCACGTCTGCGCAGATGTTTGTTTAGTATCATTTTGACATTTCAAAGTGAAGTTTGACTCCACTCTGTTTCTGTCATTTAGCTGATGGATCTCCTCCAGATGTTCAGTCTAAAGCTCCATGAGAACAGAGCTGCTGAAGGGCTCTGTGGTGCAGTGGGTTTGTGTTGCACTGTGAAGTTCTACCGTGAAAGGTTCAATTCCCGTCTGTTGCTCAGGATTCATTTCAGCTTCAAAGGAACTCAGTCAAAGTAGAAACAGAAAATCTTTGAAGTGCTGAAGATAACGTGGTGCAATAACTCAGGCTGTTGGTGAACTGTCATCTAACTCAGAGGTTGCTGGTTCAATTCTCCAATAGCAACATTTGAAAGTTGACAGACTAAAATGTCAAGTTCAAAGCACCACGAGAAGACATTTCAGTGTGAGTGGCCCTGATGGTGTAGTGGGTTAGTGTGAGGCTCTAAGGTTCAAATCCCATCTGTTGCTCACGTCTTCTAGAGACAAACAGCTTTTCTTCTAGGAACTCAGAGAACAAACAGAAAACTGTCAAGAACACGATTCAAGATAACAGAAGAATAGCTCAAACTGCTGTCAAACCCCAAATCTTTGACACTTCAAGGATTGAAGTGGACACTTCAAGGAAAGTCTCAGGCGTGAGGGGTTTAGTGTGGCACTCCAGGTTTTAGAAAGTCAAATGAATCTCTAACACCTTAGATTTCAAGTTCAAACTAAGTCAATACATATTTAATGAAATAGTCATATCCTTTG
Organism: Oryzias curvinotus; assembly: GCA_023969325.1. Taxonomy (NCBI): domain Eukaryota; kingdom Metazoa; phylum Chordata; class Actinopteri; order Beloniformes; family Adrianichthyidae; genus Oryzias; species Oryzias curvinotus. The sequence continues at coordinate 103,668 of JALJSC010000097.1, forward strand.
AAAATCAGAAAGAATTGATTTAGGAATCCATCTCTGTAAAGGATCAAATCCAAACTAGTTCATATTCATCTCCAGTATTTTTCAGGTCAACTCCTGGATGATATTGTGTCTCTCTGAACCACTGACATCAATCTCAAACACCTGTGATCATTGCTTTGCCAGGTGAGTTCAGGTAAAGAAGGTCGTTCCACTTTGTGAAGCAGACCAACGTTTTCAAACCATTTCCTTTCTATCCACAAACATTTGATTCACTTTGATGAAGAAATAGGACATTTCAAATGGCAGAAATACAAGATTTATTAGGAATTTTCTTCTTTACAACTTAAATTTAGGACATTTTTTAGAACTTCTAAATGAGTCCAAAGATTTCCTTATTTTAAAAAGCTGAAAATTCAAGTTTTTTTATGACCTACTCAAATATTACCTTCTATTTCTGCTTCTATGTTTTAATCATTTATCCAAATCCTTTTTTATGACTTATTTTTTCCAAATATGAAGCTTTGGAAAGAAAAGATGTAAAAATATCCACCAACCTGCACAAGTTTGTAGTGAGCCCCAAAAACTCTAGAAAGTAGAAACTTGGAGTATTTTTGTTTGTTTTAGACCCAAATATTTTCATCTCTGTCACAGACTTCATGTTTGGATTCTGTTGGTATTTTTGACAGTAGAAGTTTGGTTCTCAGCTATGAATCAGTAAATGTGCTTTTCTGGACTCTAAAATGATCATTGCTGCTTTTTCTGCAGTGATGTGATGCAGACAGAACAGCTCAGTGTTAGTGACTTGATCTTCCAGGCAGAAGCCTGAGGGTTCAAATCCCACTGAGAGTCTTTGTTCAGAAGATCATCATTTGTTCTCAGAGTGTGGAACATCTTCACCTCATCAGAACCACCAGCTGCAGGTCTGGTTCAGACAATAGGATTCAGTCCAAACACACCTGACCATTAAACACCAGCTTGATGGTTCAAATCCCAACTTTCATCTTAGTCATGAATCTAAAACATTTCTCAGAGTGTGGAACATCTTCTCTCATCAGAACCACCAGCCGCTCCTCTAAGCCAGACTGATGGGTTCAGGGAAATGATGCCTGACCTCCATTCACAACGTTGAGGGTTCAAATCCCACTGAGTATCTCTGTCATTTTCTTCAAAGTGTAGAACATCTTCACCTTCAATGAGAGACGAGCTGCTGATTTGACACAAGCAGAACAGCTCAGCGTTGTAGAGTTGATCTAACAAGCAGATGAGTGAGGGTTCAAATCCCACCGCATGTATTTGGAAAGAAACTCTCCAAGTTTTTTCAGAGAGTCTAACATCTTCACCTCATCAGAACGACGAGCTGCAGTTCTGGTCTAGGAAGTATAGCACAGTGGTAGAGAAGAGGCTATTATGGGTGGGAGTGCAGGGTTCAATTCCAAACTTGTGACAGAGGCAGTAACTCACCTCTGTCAGACTGAAGGTCAATCAAGGTCAGTGTAGTTTGTCTGGTAAGCAAAGGTCAAGGAAATGGAAGAAAGCAGCAGCAGATGCTAGAAAAGGTTGGAGGATAGAGAAGAGCAGCACAGATGGAGTGAAGGAGAGGGACAGGAGGAGGAAGGATGAGGGGCTGGTCACAGAAAAGAAACATGGAAAACAACAGAAACATGTGGCCAGCCCCTCTGGGGGGAGGAAGAGAGGGGGAGACTTGAACAGGTAGAATAGATAAGTGAGCTCATAAAACATTTATTATAAACCAAAATATTGAGGGCTGGGGAGGAAGGTTGGTAATATTAATTTGGAACAGAAAATTTTCCAACACATCTCCCTCTATCTCCACCTTCTTCCTCTCCCTCCTTCACTCACATCTTCTCCCCCATGCTCCCTTTGGAAACTGGCCACATTTCTGTGCTTCCCCTCATCTTCCTCCTTTGTGGCCAGTTTCCATCCCCCCTCCACTAACCTCCTCCTACTCTGACCCCCCACTTCCTGACTTACCAATTCCTCCTGTCATTCATGTTAATTCTCTTCAGTTCTTGTTTCTAGATGACAGAGGTAAGTTACTGCCTCTGTCTCAAGCTGGGAATTGAACCGGCACCGTTTTCCTAGTTAATAACCTGCTCTCTACCACTGTGCTATTCTACCTAGACTGGAGCTGCAGCTCGTCGTTCTTATGAGGTGAAGACAGTCTACATTGTGGAAAAACTAGGAGTTTCTTTCCAAAGATACTTAGCAGGATTTGAACCCTCAACCTTTTGCATTGGTGGTCTGATGTGTTTCCACTGAGCCCTCATGGCTGGAACAGAGCAGTAGCTGGTCGTTCTGATGAGGTGAAGACGTTCCAGACTCTGAAAAAACTGTTGATGGATTTAGAAAGACATTAGGAGGGAATTGAACCCTCAGTCTTCTGCTCCCAGGATCAAGTGGTTACCACTGAGCTGATCTGTCTGCAGCAGATCAGCAGCTCGTCTCTGTTTGGAAGTGAAGATGTTCCACACTCTATTCAAAAAACACTTTTTTGGACCATACTTTGTGGGATTTGAACCGTCTCTCTTTGATTGAAAGGTCAGCCGTGCCTCCACTGAGCCGTTGTGTCTGCAGCACAGCAGCAGATGGACTCCTAGTTTCTTTTTGTGAACTTGTCCAACAGCTGAGCAAACAGATGAATCTGGGTCATGAATCTTTAGACACACTAGGTGGAGATTTGAAGAAACTCCTTTAGTCATTTAGACTCAACTTTATTCATCTGACTTCTATTTGGAACATTTTTTTGTTGGACCGGATGGAAAAGAAAAGGAGGGAAGAAGACAGAGGGATGTTAGAGGGGGGGTAGTTGGAGGGGGGGGGGGTAAAACCATGAAGCAGCAGCATGTCTAGAATCATTCCAGTCAGGGTCAGATGTAACCCTGGTCTATCCTAGGCACTTTAACATTGGGAGTGGGGTCATCTAGACCCACTAGACAGTGGGGTCATCTAGACCCACTAGACAGAGCTCTGAACCTTTGTTCTTCAATGATTTGTGATCTTCACTGGTGTCCATGGATTCCATGAAATCTTTCCACCTTTATCCACCTTTGTCATGGTAGGAGAACATGTCAATGGAAGGGGGGGTCATCTAAGATAGCACAAGGGTTAATCCAGATCTAGAAGGGGCGGGGCCTGTCCACACACACACTCAAACGTTGGAAACATACCTGTTGGCTCCAAAAATGTTCACATCCAGACAAGTCCACATGTACACAACACAACTCATGTTCACACACGCAAACACACAGTTTCAGGGAATTTAGCAACAGTTTCCAGAGAAATGAACCAGAATCCCGTTTGTTTCAGTCCAGATTCTCACTTTCTGACTTTGGACTGAAAAGTTCACAGTTCTGGAAAATAGGAAGAAAGCCTAAAGTCCAGAATTTCAGGAGCCGTCTGGCGCCGTTTGGATGGGCCGGCGCTCACCAGTCTGCAGTGGCTGTGGCTGATGGTGTTGAGGCGGTGAGCGATGGCGAGCACCGTGCACTCTCTGAACTTCTCCCGGATGCTTTTCTGGATCAGCTGCTCCGTCCTGCGGGGACACAGAGCGCTTATGGTGAGGAGCAGGTGGGCCGCGTTTGGACAAATGGACCCGGAGTCCCGCTGCACCTCGGGTCCACGTTGGCAGCGGCCTGGCCCATGATGACGATGCGGTTCTTCCTCAAACACAGCAGCTGCCTCTGACCTCTGACCTGGTCTAGAGCGTTCCACAGAGCTTCATCTGAGTGTTGGTGGAAAGGATCCAGGTTCTTCCTCATAGTTCCCGTGGAGACAGAAGCTTTTATTTTGGAATTTCTTCTACAGAAATGTCATTCAAAGCCTTTCCACATGTTGGATACTCCCAGGTGTAAATCTTCATCTTCAGTGGATTAACGCCACCATGAAAAACCTCTTCTTTTTGGAAAACAGCAGCTCTGTTTTATTGGGCCAGATTATTCTTCTAATCTCAGATTAGCAATGAAATCAAAAAGAAACCAGCACCGGCCGGCTGTCCTCACTGTAGGTGAAGCTGACCTGGTCAAAGGTCACCAAACCTTTGCTTCTGGGTTTCCAGGGGGGGGGCCTGGCTCTGGAGATGGGTGTCCTCTTTCCACAGAGGTCATCTGCAAACACAGGCGGAGCCAAACGTCTGCAGCTGCAGATGCTTGTGCAGCCGTCTGCGCTGCTCCTCACCATGTTCTCCATCTGGGCGCTCTGCCTCACGCCCCACTGGAACACGCCCATCAGCGTGACGGCGTAGGTCAGTGGCACGTCCAGTTCTGAGGAGGAAACAGAAAGGAGAAGTTGTGGCGCCCCCTGGTGGAGACCAGCAGTGTTTCTCAGGGTTTGGGAGCAGCAGGACGCCAAAGGTGGTGATGGGGATGAAGATGACGCAGATCCCATGGAGCCGGACGGCAAACCAGCGGGAGGTGGTGAGGAAGAGGAACCACGCTCCTGTGCAGAATCCCAAAAACTCATTTCCAACTATCACCAGTCTGTTTGGTTCTTCTTCCTCACTTTATCCACAAACATGACACAGCAAAATGTTGGGAAAGTCTTCAATATTGACAATTAGGACCAGTTTTCTTCTTCATTTTTGTTTGGGAGTCAACCCCCACAACAATATTGTGCACAAAGCAGCAAAGTGTGTGGGTGACCTGCTGGATGCTCACGTTCTAAGTGTGGTCAACCAGAGTTTATCAAAGATTTTTCTCTGCAATGTCTTTCTAATTTTGGTTTCAAAAATCTCATTTTCACTATATTCATTTTCTACATTTTGCTATTTTTTTGGTCAAAGTTTTTTCTCATTTTCACTGTATTATTTCTGATTTCTGTTGTGTTTTTTTCTGAACTTGCTATCAAATTCAAAGTTGGAAGTGTGATACAATGAGAACTTCATAAAGACACTTTTTGTTGTATTTGGAACAATATCACAAATCTGAACCAAAATACCTACAAATGAGGCTTTTCACAGCAAATATGAGGTTAGATTCCAAATAGATGAAATCATTCTAGGTCCTGATTCATAAATGGATGGCATGACAGCACTAGTATCAATATGTGGTTTGAATTAGCAGCACCGTCTCCAACAGTCTGCATGAAATGAGTTTCTTTTTAGATTGGGAAATTCAGTGGCAGCTTATGGAAAACCATTGCTAAATCAGTGTTCAAACCCTAGTAAAGGCTTTTTGGATGAACATTGGAGACACTGATGGGATTTGCACCAGACAACACTTGTGATTGATGCACAAATACAGCAACGTGTTTCCATGGTGATGATTCACCACCAATTGAAAAGAAAAACAACAACATAGAGACGGTAAAAACAGAAGACATTTGAAAACAAAAATGCATCCAGACAATAAAAGGCAGCAATTTGTCTACTGCCTTTGGTCTGAATGAATTGGTAAATTCCACTGTTGGTTTTTAGAGAACACTTGACATCAGATGGTTCCAAAAACTGAGTGGAACCTGGTGAACGCGTCCTGAGCCGACTCGTCTACATCCTGGATCTCCAGAGGGGAACTGGTTTGGGACTGTATGAGAAGGAGGGTCAAAGGTCACTTTAGTCTGTTCCATTTAGTTTAGCCATTACCTATTGAATTGATGACTTCATGTTCTTTAGGATTTGGTGTTTATTCTACAATTACCGGTAGAATTGAGACGACTATTGTTGGAATATTGGACTACATCAATCAAATGGAATAGAATTGAAAGAAGGGGGGTTCATTGACTCTATTGAGCCTTTGATCTGATTGAACAGGAGTTTCTATTTGGTACATTAGAGTTTCTGGGATTTGGTAAACATTTAATAATAGAATGAATTCAGTTTCTGTTTTGGTTTTTGTTCCCAATAGTACCGTCCTACCACAAAGAACGTCCCTAAGATTCCCAGTTAAGAAAGGAATAAAGTAGGTTTGTTTCAAAAATGTCATTTAGAAAATCTACAAATCTCAAAGAATTCAATGAAAGCGACTTGCTGATGTCACAGTCTGTAATGAAAACGGTAACCAACTTCCTAAAATGTTTCCAACAACAGTTGTTTTCATTGAAAGCCTTGGGTCTAAAATGAAACCTGTGAAGACAACAGTTCAACATTTGGAGAAACATCAAACAAAGGACATGGATCAGTTCACTGATCTCAGGATTTGGAAAAAGTGTCAAGTCAATGGAAACTTAACCCTAGCTGGTTCAATGTTTCTCCCAGAAAAGGATTTCTCCTTTGACCCAAAGGCAAAAGAGACACAGCCAGTAGAAGCATCTACCAAGCAAGAAGAATCATTCCAAAAACATGAGATTTTGGTTTATTCATCTTCATATTCAGCACATTTTTCATCCAGAAAAACAGATTTTTTCATGTTTTTTTTTCCCTTTTCCAACAAATGGTATAGATTTTTGTAATGTAGTAAAAAACACCTTTTTTAAACGGGTTTCCCTTTGTGATGTCACATTTTCAAGACATTTTTGTTTCTTTCTCTATTAACTCTCATCAAGCGGCTGTTGATCAAAGTTCTTTGTGTTTGGAAGCCTGTCAATCAAAAGCATTCCAGAGAAAAAACCCGCTCAGCCATCACTTACGTGCTTGAAAACATCAATACTCAGGATTTACACCATTTCCAACCAGGAATTGAATCAAATCAATCTATTCTCTACAAATATCCATTTTTAACAGATGTTTATCAGACATGACTAGAGGTTAATTTATAGAAAACATTCAGTAAATGAAGACATTTGAAGAGACAGATAAAAACGTGGTAAAAAAAACTAACAATGACAGAAGAAAATACATTTGATTGGTTTTATCACAGAAAAATGTTCAAATAAAAATATAAATTCAATGATTAACACCAATCAATAAAGTTGATCAAATATTAACAAAAAATGATTTTCTTCCGTTAAACAGTTTCAGGGAGAGTTTCCCTTTTGTTCCATTGAAATGTTCAACACATGATTTCAATAAAGCTTTCTATTTTGTATGAATCCAAAGCCTTAACACAATAAATAATGTTTTAAACTAAATCAGCTGTTATTTAAAGTAAAACAGGGAAAAAAGGAGAACCAGAGCAGCTGAGCTGTGACAAATGAAAAGTTCAAAAAAGTTCAAAGTTGAACTGCAAAATGATCTGAATGATGAAAAAATCATTCTATTGTAGTTTGATGAATTGTATAGTATAGTCCATAAATATGAATGGTCCAGTCTTAGAAATGTGCCTTTTCTAAGGTGAAATGAATGAATTAGCATATATCTAAACTAAGGTCAAACTCTACTAATTTGGTTTATTCTGATTCAGAAAAAGATTCATTCATCTATGAATGACTGTTATTATTGTCAGAAAGAACGCAGACATTGTCCTAAAACTAAACCGTGATCCCTTTCAGATCAAATGATTGCTCCTCACCCAACAGGAAGGACTCCCATGATGCTCAGCGGCTGAGAGGAGCTCCTCATTAGGAAAAACTGCTTAGTTGGCCTGGAACTCCTCCGGTCCCGGACCAATCTGAGGAGTGAAAAACATCCATGATGCAATATTAGAGGAGAAGCCGCAGCTGTCCAGTAAACATGTTGATCAGTAAACAGGTTCATGGGTGTGTCCGTCGCTCTCCACAGATCAAGAAAACTTTGACAAATCTGCTCATTTCTGAAGAAAATCCACTGGATGTGGAGTCAAATCAGGATCAGAAACAGGATTTGCAGGGTTGATGCTATATTGCTGAAGACAAATGAAACTTCAAAATTGGCATAGAAAAAAGGGAAAAATTCAATCAATAAATGATCAAAGTTGGCCACAAATAAAGTTTAAAAAAAACAGCACAATAACAAAAAGACATTTTAGTGAAAAATCTGGAAAATCCTGGAATATCTGGAAAAGTTCAAGGATCTGAAGGAGCAAAAGTCACAGCTGGAAAAAGCTGAAAGAGCTGAAACATTTGAATAGTTGAACGGTTCAAATAGATGAACAATTGTTAAGCACCAAAAATGGAGGAAGATCCTAGAATAAAGAAAGAGAAACAGGAATAGAATGGGTTGAAGGATCCAGTATATAGTATTCAACCAATAATAGACAAGAAATTACAGACAAATATTTGAACATTTCTGATTGAAACAATTCATTTGAAATGTGAAGAATTTTGGACTCATTTCTAGGAGGCTTGTTTTTGCAGTGTTGGGAGTTTAAAGCCCATTTCTGTCCAAAGTATTTCAAATTTGTTCTGTTCAGGCCGTAAAAAATGGATCTGGGCCCCAATCTGTTGAGCTCCAGCCAGAGAAACACAGGAAAGGAGCCCTAAGGGTCAAAAACAGAAAGATTTGGGTGCATTCTTTGACACAACAGCAGGACAGCTGTTTGCCATCCCTGACCCCTTGACCTTTGAGGAGCAACATGCTCCTCCTGTGCTTCAAATGCAGCTCTGACCTGAAAGCCAAGTTCAGGGCGGGAGAGGAAGAGGAGACAGCTAAATGTTGAAGCCATGGGCCTTTTTTTTGGAAGCACACACTTGAGCTAAAAGTTCTACTCCTCCCTGAAATCCAATAA
>JALJSC010000098.1:0-15000 GCA_023969325.1 Oryzias curvinotus
CTCGTCGTAGTCCCTGTCTTGGGCAAGCTTTGAATAATGGATTTAATTAAACGCCTTTAAATAGCATACCAAATGAAATAACGCTAAGCTCGTTCTTAGTATTTGATGGAAGCTACGAATAATGGATGGTACTTAAGCATGTTCAGCATGCTTTGGGAGCTTGGATGGATGTAGGTAGTGTTTTCATACGGGTTGTACTTGGCGGTTCAAATTATAGTTCCTTACGTTTTGCGGATGGGGATTTATGTTCTTAAAAAAATTAGGTATGAGTGATTCTTATGTTGGCTCCCTGTTTTGTTTCGTTTTCTTTGTTTGGCTCTCTCTCTCTCTCTCTCTCTTTGCAGATAGTATGTTCCCCTAGTGGTTCACGAACGGGAGCGGCCCAAAGGTCAAAGGTGCCGGGTCACACATAGCAGTTCCACTAGATAGTGTGTCCCCTTCGAGGCGCTGTACTCGAACGGGGGCGGCCCAACGGTCAAAGGTGCCGGGTCACACATAGCAGTTCCACTAGATAGTGTGTCCCCTTCGAGGCGCTGTACTCGAATGGGGGCGGCCCAACGGTCAAAGGTGCCGGGTCACACATAGCAGTTCCACTAGATAGTGTGTCCCCTTCGAGGCGCTGTACTCGAACGGGGGCGGCCCAACGGTCAAAGGTGCCGGGTCACACATAGCAGTTCCACTAGATAGTGTGTCCCCTTCGAGGCGCTGTACTCGAATGGGGGCGGCCCAACGGTCAAAGGTGCCGGGTCACACATAGCAGATCCATTAGATAGTGTGTCCCCTTCGAGGCGCTGTACTCGAATGGGGGCGGCCCAACGGTCAAAGGTGCCGGGTCACACATAGCAGTTCCACTAGATAGTGTGTCCCCTTCGAGGCGCTGTACTCGAATGGGGGCGGCCCAACGGTCAAAGGTGCCGGGTCACACATAGCAGTCTTACTTGGAAATGGAATGAAATGAAATGAAAATGGAATGCCGCCAAAACACACCTCATCTTATGACACACTGATTATACATTTACATTCTTTCTTCTTCTCTCTTCTTGATGATCTTTGGTTTTGGGGGTTTTTACCCTAAAGTTTATGGAAGTTATCTCATGGAATTGTACGGAGCCTTATGCCAATCAAAGTTTGTGAATGCCAACTAAGATGTAAATTAAGTATGTGAAAATAAATGTATTCGGTAACGCTTTATAATAGGTGTCCTTAATAAACTATTTATAAGACATTAACAAGCACTTTTAATGTTGTAGTAAGCTGCTTATAAAGACATTTACTTGCAGTTGTAAATGTCTTACAACTGACTTACAAGTTCAAATAAGCTACTTATAAACACATTAAAAGACTCATTAATAAACTATTTATAAGACATTAACAAGCACTAGTAATGTTGTATCAACCTGCTTATAAATACATTTATTAATCCTTCATAAAATGCCTCACGAGATAATAAGTGTTGTTATTAACAGTTTATTAAGTGTTTTGCAGCCCCCCAATCTAAAGCGTGATCAAATAGGGGTTCATATTCACAAGCCATTTATAAACTGCTTGTATGGGATTAATAAATATATTAACAGTGTTGTTATTAACAGTTTATTAAGTGTTTTGCAGCCCCCCAATCTAAAGCGTGATCAAATAGGGGTTCATATTCACAAGCCATTTATAAAATGCTTGTATGGGATTAATAAATATATTAACAGGTCCCATGTTAAGTGGACTTACATTTTCTTAAGTCCAGCTGCTATGACTTAACCTCAAGAGTACACCACCTGGATGAATGAGAACCTTTACTGACAGTTTGAGTGTTTTGCAGCCTCCTAAAGTGTGGGCTATGTTTTGCCACAAACAAATGCAAAGTACAGAATGTGAAAAATGCCCTTTATAACATTAACCAAAGCCACAAACATATAACAACTCTAACACATCACAACAACATTGTGGATAACATTTTAAACTTTCAACAAACTTAAAAAAAAAAAAAATCAATATCTGCCCTTCCTGCATTACAAAAAAGACATTAAGTGGATCAATTGTACTTTTTCTTAATGTCGTGTAGTAACCGTCCCAGTGGACCACTGTGATATTTTTTTGCAAGCCATTCATTCCATTCAATCAAACAGAGGTGATCACGTAGCATATCTTCAGTTTGATTCCCCCGAAGCCTCCATACTTGCTCTTTATAGGTCCGCCATGCCCTTTCTATATGTTGTGTGTGAGCACCGTTCTGTGGATTTACGTAAAACTGACTGTGATTCACAGTGAAGTGCTTGTACCCAAGAGCAGGAAGGATGCGATATGCTCGCCACTCATCACTCATAATAGTGGACCCGGGTTTCACGTGGCGGGTACAAGTTCTCTGCGAGTACGTTTCTTCACAAGTCTCAAAACTGGCTTTCCACTCCTCTGCCCCTTGACTCCTAGCATGCCAAAAACCCACATCTTTCTCTTCCATGCTCCCGCCATTCTTCCTTTCCCATACTGTTTAAAAAAATGAAAGAAAAGGATTAACACAAAAACAGTATACACAAAAATTTTAGGCTAATGATTTTTTTTATGTAAAAAAAGATGAATGACTAATGGTGCAAGAATAAATATTCTGAGATTTTCATTATATGTACACCTACTGTATTGGATCAAGAATTGGTGATAAATTATGCTTCTTTTAATATTACACACTGGTTATTAACAAGTACTTGCAAAATTACAAAAGCATTACATGTGTACATATTGAAAAATGTAACAGAAAACATCTTTTAAAAAATAGAAAGTGACTATTTGCAGGCAATTTTATCCTAACCGTAACCCAAAACCCTCTTCTGGGTTCATGCAGCCAAGAAAAACTTTCAGCACTGGTCAGACATATTTAGAAATTTATGTGCGAATAGTCACTTTCTGTGTATTCTATGCTGCCTTCTGCTTACCTTTCTTTTATGTCGGAAGTGACTCTCATCAATCACAACAAAGTCATGTCGTCCACCAATGATTTGTCCCTTGTGTCGCCTCATTCTTTTAACAGCAGTAATGCAGACCTGGCGTAGTTTTTTTGCCATTTTTGTGAGAGTGGTGGAACTTGCTGCTATGTTATCTGCTATCGTATCAATCTGCCGTAGACGCAAACCTTGGGAAAATCTGAAGAAGAGAAAACAAGTACAACCTCAGACAATTAATGTTTTTATGTCAAACAAGCTCAAATTGCCTTAAAGACACACTCCAATAAACATCTTTTTTGTGTGTTCACAAATTCACAATTCATTTGAAAGTATCATATTGTCTATAAATCACCCAAACAGGAAGACTCGAAAACCTGTTTTACTCATAATTATTTATCGCCCCCCCGGCCCATATTCAGAATTTTTAACTGAGTTTTCCGACTTCCTATCGACTATTGTCTTAGATTCTGATCAAACTATAATAATAGGGGATTTTAATATTCACGTTGATGACCCCAGTGACTGTCTAGGAAAGGCTTTTGCAGCTTTATTAGATGATGTTGGTTTCACCCAAAATGTAAATGAACCCACTCACTGTCACAAGCACACCCTGGACCTCGTTTTAACCCATGGGATAGAGATCAGCCAGCTGAGTGTCCTTCCTCTTAACCCCATCATTTCTGATCACTTTATGATTACCTTCCAGTTTAATTTAGAACATGATACTGCCCCAGTGAATAAGAAACAACTTAGAAGAACCTTAACTGACCGTTCTGTGTCTGAGTTTAAACTCACAGTTCAGCCAGTACTTAGTGACATTCTGAGCAAATACTCTGAGTCCAGCTCCCATAGCATCAGTCCTAGTATAAATGACCACTTTGTTAATGATGCCTTACAAGCCCTCAGGAGTACACTTGATGTTGTTGCCCCCCTGAAACCTAAGTTCGTTAGACAAAACCGAGTAGCACCGTGGTTTAACGCTGAAACACGTTCTCTTAAACAAGAAACCCGTAAGTTAGAAAGAGAATGGCGCCGCTCCGGTTCAGAGCAGTCTCTGAACATCTGGAAACATAGCCTATTAAATTATAAAAAAGCTCTGCGTAGAGCTAGAAGCCAGTACTATTCAACCTTAATATCAGAGAAGGGAAACAATCCCAGATTTCTTTTTAGCACTGTTGCTAAATTAACTCGCAGTCAGAGCTCAGTAGAACCACATGTTCCTGTTTCTCTCAGCTCTGATGATTTTCTTACATTTTTTGATAGTAAAATCTCAAATATTAGACACAAGTTAAATGAAGTTATTCCTTCTATCAGCCCAGAGCAGGCTGAAGCGGTAGAAGTGGAGGCATCCTTAGAAACCTCTGTAACATTAGACTGCTTCACTATTGTGGATCAATTAGAAATGGCATCAATTATTACGTCCTCCAAATCCTCAACTTGTCTGTTAGACCCAATTCCCACTAGACTTTTTAAAGAAACTTTTCCCCTAATTAATGATTCCATATTAACAATGATAAATACCTCTCTGGAAACGGGTTACGTGCCACAGTCTTTTAAATACGCAGCTGTTAAACCTCTTTTGAAAAAGCCCAGTTTGGATCCTAACATCTTGGCCAACTATAGACCAATATCAAACCTGCCCTTTATTTCTAAAATCCTAGAAAGAAGTTGTAGTTAAGCAGCTTTACCGCCACCTACAGGACAACAGCCACTTTGAAGACTTTCAGTCGGGGTTTAGACCCCACCACAGTATGGAAACCGCACTAGTTAGAGTCTCTAATGACTTGTTATTGGCTTCAGAAAAGGGACTACTTTCTATTCTTGTCCTGTTAGACCTCAGCGCAGCTTTTGACACTATGGACCACAGTATTTTACTCCATAGATTAGAGCATGACATAGGGATCAGAGGATCTGCTCTCCAGTGGTTTAAATCCTATCTGTCAGATAGGTATCAGTTTGTTAATGTAAATGGACATTCCTCTCAGTGCACTCGAGTTAACTACGGAGTCCCACAGGGCTCAGTCTTAGGACCCTATCCTGTTTACGCTTTATATGCTACCCCTAGGAACATAATCAGGAAACACAGCATTAATTTTCATTGTTATGCCGACGATACTCAGTTGTATTTATCCATGAAACCTGACCAGAATGACCAGATAGAGAAACTGAACGCCTGCATTAGTGACATCAAGACCTGGATGACAATTAATTACCTCCTCCTGAACCCAGAAAAAACTGAGGTTATTATACTAGGTCCTAAAAATCTGAGAGATGCTCTGTCTGCTCAGATAGTCTCCCTGGATGGTGTAAGTATAGCCCCCAATTCCACAGTTAGAAACCTTGGGGTTTTATTTGACCAGGATTTATCATTTAAGGCTCACATATCTCAGGCGTGTAGAACTGCCTTTTTTCACCTGCGGAATATTGCTAAGATCAGAAATATACTTTCTAAGAGTGATGCTGAAAAACTCATCCATGCATTTGTTACGTCGAGGCTGGATTACTGTAACTCCTTGTTAGCAGCGTGTCCTAAGAGTTCCTGAAGAAGTCTCCAGCTTGTTCAGAATGCAGCAGCTAGATTGTTAGCAGGAACTAACAGAAGAGATCACATCACTCCTGTGTTAGTTTCGCTCCATTGGCTCCCAGTTGATTCTAAAATTAAGTTCAAGATCCTCCTGTTAACCTATAAGGCGTTACATGGAATGGCCCCGTCCTATATTAATGACCTCATAGTCCCTTACCATCCAATCAGAACACTTCGCTCGCAAAATGCAGGACTGCTTGTGGTTCCTAGAATTAGTAAAAGTACGGTTGGAGGTAGAGCGTTTAGCCACCAAGCCCCTGTCTTATGGAATAAACTCCCAGCTCACGTAAGAGAGGCAGATTCAGTTTCAACATTCAAAGTTAGACTGAAAACATTCCTCTTTGGACAGGCTTATTGTCAGACTAGTTAGTATTCAGAGATTATTTAACTTAATGTTAATTGTTTAAATTAAACTAAATAACAATAACTATTATTTTAAAAGGCTGCTAGAAGTTGAAGCTGGGGTAACTATGGTGCACTGGGGCTCTGTCCTCTTTTCTGTCCTTTTCCAATACTTTTCTTTCTCATCTACCTCTACACTTCCTCTCTTCTCTATCTGTGATCATCATTTATCATTTAGTTCTCCATGTCTCTGTTTGGTGCAGTACGATTCATGTATTGTCCCTCTATCCCTCTCCCCTCCTGGGGAGTGGGAGTGCTTCCAGATTCCAGTTGGCCCATCCGTGCTCCTGTTCCTGACTGTGTACCTCGTCTCTGCTCCTGCTCCTACACCTGGCTGTGGTTCCTGTCTCCGGCTCGACTCGCGCCCCTGACTGTCCCCAACCCCGGCTGGATGAAGCTCGTCTGCTGGACTTTAAATATGTAGATGTAGAGTTAGATAAGTTAATTCTTCTCTATGAGTTCTGGTAAATCGCCTGTCCGTCCTGGGGGAGGATCCCTCCTTCATGTGGGCACCCCTGAGGTTTCTTCATTTTTTTCCGGAATCCGGTTTTTTAGGAGTTTTTCCTTACCGCGAAGGGGGGTCTAAGGGCAGGGATGCCAGTATAGCTTAGTCAGTTTGTTAGTTTATTTTAGTATTTTCCTATTGCCTCTTTGTATTCATGATCCTTTTGAGTTCATGTTTTACTTCAAAGCCCATCGAGACGACTGTTGTTGTGATTTTGGGCTATACAAATAAAATTGAATTGAATTGAATTGAATTGTGTTTTTAACATGTTCTTGTAGAATTTTTCTCATGCTGGAGGACTTTTAGAAAATAATTTAAAATTAAAATTTAATGACTTTCTTTATTCAAATTGTGATGGATCAGAAAACAGACCAAAACTTGTGGTTTAAATTTTTTTAAACCAGCAAAAATATATTTTGAATTTATTTAGCATTTGGCATTTCTCTGAGAAAACTTGTACATTAATACCTTTATGTATTTAATACAAAGTATGAATTTAAAAAATCAATACTTTACTACTTTGGTATTAATACAAAGTAGTAAAGTATATAGTATTAGTATGTGAAATTAATTAATATCAAAAAATATATTAAAATATTTTTCTTGCTGCCATAACAAATTAATTTCTTATGTTAGATTAATGTAATTCAATTTTATGATATTTTATTCAGTTATTATTTTTTTCTTTTTTGCATGCTTGCTCCTATGCCAAAAGCATACTTTATGTAACATATTGGTACAACCTTTGAACATCTTTAAACCTAAACAAAAGAAAGGTCAACAAAATGTACAAGAGCTGTTTAATCAATGGAACGTGTATGAAGCTGAAGAGTTTCCTGGTTTTATGTGTACCACCTTAAAAAGCAATGATGTGAATATCATAGTTGGAGACAGTCACATACCTGTATATGAACTGCATCCATTCAAAAAGGGATATTTTTGAACGCTGGAATAGAGACTTGTGTCGAATCGATTTTACCCTTTTTTTTCCTCTATGCACAGCACGCTGACATTTCCTGCAAAGTAAATTATATCAACTTAATCTGCTTCAACCAAAATTTCCAACACAACATTTTTCTTTTAATAACTGCAGCCATTATGTACTGAAAAAACAACAACAATCATACTTACCAAGCATAATGGTCTTTTGTCTTCCATTTTTTCAATTTCATTCGCTTGTGACAGATGCTGCATTTCATTTCCCTTCTTAAAAGATGATTTTTTTGCATCCATTTGATCAGTTTTAAGGCTTTTCTTTTAGACTTGCCCGCAAAAATGAGCCTCCGCAGTCTGGTAACTAAGGTCATTTCTTACGTTCATAAAAGCGCCTTCCTGAGTTTCATACAACCAGTTTGAATTTATTGCCGCCAGTCTTTTGCCGCCAATTTTAATGTCCAATCATTATCGACAACTTTGATCCCCCCCACTACGAAACGGACTGTCGTACAAATTAAACGCTACTGGATTGGTTGCTTACATTTTCTTAGTGCGCAGGCCCAGCTTTTGTTCAATCGTTGCTAAGCTTAGTAAGAGTCTGCTGCTCGCTATAGTTATCCACTGTGTCTGTCCCACAAGTCCGAAGCCGCATGTACACCCGCTCTGGAGCTGGAAGGGCGAAGTCGCCCGAGCTGAAGAAAAGTATGAAGAGGAAGCAAACAGACGAAGCACGTCTCCCTGGTAAGCTACAAACAAATATGTCAAGTCCTTCTCTGAAGACCTAAAATAGCTGAATCGTGTATTCATTATATTTTGTCAAATAACTCCAAATGGGTCAGTCCATTAATATTTATTTTGTTTATGACGTGTTATTAGGGGTGTAACGGTACACGTAGTTGGACCGAACCGTTTCGGTACGGCACTTTCGGTTCGGTTCACGTTCGTACCGTTTCGGTTTTCGGTTTGTTCATTTTTTCCCCGCAAATGTATTAAGTTTGCGTTGAGGCGGAACTAATGTTATTCGCGGTATTCCGCCGAGACTCTCACTGGTTTCTGCACTCGCGTGCCTGTAGGAAAGGGGGGGGGGGGGGGGGCAGAGCGTGTCGCGCGCAGCGCAACAGTGTATGTGACCGCGCGTTTAGTTTGTGTAGCTCAGTTATGGAGAACGGAATAAGTCCAAACGGGTAAGTGAACCCCGAAGGAAGATCCGTCTTCCACGGTCAGACACGTCATTGCAGTTCAGCTTCAACAGCCATCAGGTGATGGAGGTGACAGTGCGCATGTCCACAGGATCAGCATGGCTAATGCTTAGCTTACGCTCTCCTGTGGGGAATGCTCTGTTGTGTTGACATCGTTACTCAGAGATAGTGTATGCCACAGAATAGACTGAAACAGTCAGGTCTACAAGAAAATAAATGTGCAAGTTAATTTTTCATGCCAGTGTTAACTATTCAAAGTTTTTAGTTCCTGACAACTAATAGTTTTTCTTATTTTATTAAGCAGATCCCCTAGAGAGGTCAATTTTATTTATTGTTATATAAAACCAATAAATGCATTTTGCAAGAAATTATTTTCTGGCTTTTTGTACAGAAAAAATACCAAAATATATGGATTAAAGCTTTATTAATCTCCCAAGGGAGAAAAACACACACAATAAATAACAATAAGATAATACTTTATTAAATAGCCCTTCATATCAGGCAGATTTGTTAAACAGCCGTACCGAACCGAAACGTATCAAACCGAGCCCTAAGAAACTCTGAATCAAACCGAAATGAGATTTTAGCGTATCATTACACCCCTAACGGTTATGCTGCTTTCAGACAGACGTATTTTCACATTGGAGCGTTTAAACCAGTGGCAATTTCTTTAAGACTGCAAGGGAAGCTCGGCTTCCCATATAATGTCACTAAATTAATGGTGAAATATGCACTATTGTATTAACATTTCACTAACCCTAACCCTCCCATCGCCGATTTCTCAAGTTCAGTCGAAATAAAAACTGCTGCAGCACGCACTTCTAGCAGGCTAAGACAACGTCACAGTATTCGGACCTTTTGATTGGACATAAGTTTCAGGAAGTCACATGCAGCCTTGTCCAGTTTGACACAGAGCTGCGGAGCACTGTCTGATCTGTCCTAGTTAAAAACAGAGCTGACTGTAATATAGGCCATGGAGGATTTTTTAGGAAAATCTCCCACTTATCTTGACTTCCTTCATCGGAAAAATCTGACTGAGATCGTGAAGCAGTCATACAGATTTGTGTGTTTGGCGCTGACCATCCCTTAAAAATTGTACCATAAGAATGTTACTTAATATTTGCAAAACATAAAATGTATTCTTCAAAATGTTGTTTTAATGTTGTCTACCAATCCCAAATAGTCTTTTAAATGATAAACTTTTATTTTTTCCCCCTAACAGATCAGGCTGAAGTGTCACCTACTGCCCAGCTTGTTACAAAACAACAGCAACAAGCCATCAGAAAGCTGACAGAAAAAATTCAGAGGCAGGAGGAGCTCATCAGAGCTGTCAGCAGAAAAAGATTTTCTGAAAGAACAGCTAGGTATGTGCAAGCAACACCACATACTACAAGTAGTGTTGTTGCCTTTCCTTAATAAAAGTAGTAGCTTAAAAATTACACTGCTTTTGGGTTGCAACAATTATATTTTTGTTCTGCAGCAAAACATCCTCCACAAGCCTCCACAAATGACATAATGCTGCATGGGAAAAAACAAAAAACTTCCCAAGTTCAGTCAAGTTCATCTGCAAGTTCATCAAGCAGTTCTTCAGACTCGAGTGACTCTTCATGCAGCGATTCTTCATCTGACTCTTCGTCTGAGTCTTCAGATGAAGAAAAGAAGAAGAAGAAGAAGAAGAATGGAAAGAAGAAGAAGAAAGGAACACCAAAAAAGAAGAAAAAAAGAGGCAAGAGTGGAAAGAAGAGACAAATCAAAGCCCGCAAACATGTCAGAAGAGGTAACTTCAGATTTTCAATTTTCTTGAGAAATAATTGCTCTGGTGTGTCCCCTTACAGACAGGTAATAACATAGACAGAAACCCAAATGTGACAGGTATTGATAGTTAACATATAAAAATGATGAGATGTGTATTCCATTAAAGGGTAACACAACAGGACAGTTGGAGACTCCACTCCCAGCCCGGATTTAAAAAATGGGGAAAAAAAGTGGCGGGGCGAGGGTTGGTTACACTCACACTGCCTCTTCAGTATGGGGAGTGATACTGACCTCAGCAATGCCCAACAGTGGGGCTGCTTGCACAGCTGAGGGTTTGCAGAACCATGTCTGAGTGATAAAATGAAGCTAACATCATAGCAAAGAATCCTGAGTGAATGTTCATTCCAAATCCCATCACCAGGACAGAGTTTGCTGGGATAAAATACAATTACACTTAACAACTGTTGTCTAACTTCCACGTCCGACCGTTACACAATCTAAGATGGGCAGGGCTTTTATATGCTGGAGATGTAAAGTATGACACGAAACCTCTGAAATGACATGGGACATAGACATAAATAGACCAATCGTAAAATTCAACTTTAGTACCTTGTTTTAACCTCTATGGGGGCAGCACACAGACAGTTTTAGACCATAAAATCAGGAACATATATGTTTGACAATTAATATATGTCATGCAAACATGCAGAGTACACAATTTCAAAACATTGCCTGACCATCCTTTCTATGTTTCAGCACGTGTCCCAGATGAGGTGGTGGAGCGTTACAGAAAGGTCCTCAAGGCCTTCAACAAAGGACAAACATTAACTGCAGCATTCAGAAAAGTGGGAGTAGATCGGAACACCGTTGTGTGCAGTGCTGCGGTGGCAGAACTTGCCATTGCAGCCCCACAGAAGTACTCCGAGCTAAAACAGTTTCACAATCCCAAAAAGAAACTTAGCGACTTTACAAAAGCTTGCATCGACACAATTGATGCAAATTCACAAATTGAAGACACAATCGACACTTTTAAAAAAAGTGGACAGTTACTGCCCCTTGGGAAGGGCAGATATTGATTTTTTTTTTTTTTTTAAGTTTGTTGAAAGTTTAAAATGTTATCCACAATGTTGTTGTGATGTGTTAGAGTTGTTATATGTTTGTGGCTTTGGTTAATGTTATAAAGGGCATTTTTCACATTCTGTACTTTGCATTTGTTTGTGGCAAAACATAGCCCACACTTTAGGAGGCTGCAAAACACTCAAACTGTCAGTAAAGGTTCTCATTCATCCAGGTGGTGTAGTCTTGAGGTTAAGTCATAGCAGCTGGACTTAAGAAAATGTAAGTCCACTTAACATGGGACCTGTTAATATATTTATTAATCCCATACAAGCATTTTATAAATGGCTTGTGAATATGAACCCCTATTTGATCACGCTTTAGATTGGGGGGCTGCAAAACACTTAATAAACTGTTAATAACAACACTGTTAATATATTTATTAATCCCATACAAGCAGTTTATAAATGGCTTGTGAATATGAACCCCTATTTGATCACGCTTTAGATTGGGGGGGCTGCAAAACACTTAATAAACTGTTAATAACAACACTTATTATCTCGTGAGGCATTTTATGAAGGATTAATAAATGTATTTATAAGCAGCTTGATACAACATTACTAGTGCTTGTTAATGTCTTATAAATAGTTTATTAATGAGTCTTTTAATGTGTTTATAAGTAGCTTATTTGAACTTGTAAGTCAGTTGTAAGACATTTACAACTGCTAGTAAATGTCTTTATAATCAGCTTACTACAACATTAAAAGTGCTTGTTAATGTCTTATAAATAGTTTATTAAGGACATTTACAACTGCTTATAAATGTGTTTATAAGCAGCTTAATACAACCTTTCTAGTGCTTGTTAATGTCTTATAAATAGTTTATTAATGAGTCTTTTGATGTGTTTATAAGCAGCTTATTTGAACTTGTAAGTCAGTTGTAAGACATTTACAACTGCTAGTAAATGTCTTTATAAGCAGCTTACTACAATATTAAAAGTGCTTGTTAATGTCTTATAAATAGTTTATTAAGGACACCTATTATAAAGCGTTACCATGTATTCTACTGCAAGAGTTTCGTATGACTGAAATTATCAAATGCATGACATGGTGCTGGTTTTACATCAAATAGTTAAACACGAGACAACACCAGAGACAGACAGGAACTTGACGAGTAATGACAGTTGGTGTTGTAGTTTAATTTCATTGGATGTATAGAAAAAGAAAAGAAGTTCCAGCACTGATTATAAAAAAAAAAGGATATAAGATATTTATTGTCTTATGTTACATCTGCAGGAGTGTGCTGAGGTTGGGTTTTGTTTTGGGGCATATTTATATGTTTTGTTTGTAAAAAAAAAAAAAAAAAAAAGGGGGAAATATTGAGTTAATTGCATTTTGGATAAATAAAAATAAAAATAAAAAGCAAAGATTAGTACTATAGATGTATAAAAGACGTACAAAAAAAGCAGTCTTTCTCCGTGTTAAACTGCTGGCTTTTCTAACTCTTCACATCCTTGTTTGTCACTGATTGCTAATTAACATATGAGCAGACAGGCTGCAGGGGGAGGAGAAGTGTAACCCGACCCCTGCAGCCAGCCTGACTTCTGAGAGGTTGTTGCATGTAAGAGGAAGAAAAATCTTAAAATTGACCCACTCATTTTAAAATTGTGTAAATATTCAGGGACCATTTGGACATGTACATCTATATGTCTGTGAAGTTTGGTGTCGATAGTTGAAAAATAAGGTATGATAAAAAATACTTGTTTGGAGCTCAGACGGATTCAGCAGAGATTTTGTGATGTAAAAATATTCTTAAAATTCATCTGTTCCTCCTAACATTCTGAAAAAAATATGGAAGGACTAAGGACACAGATCCATATCTTTTTTTTAAGTTTGGTGTCGATATATGAATGATAAGTTATAAAAAAAAATAGTTGTTCATAGTTTTGCCTTAAAAACACCTTTTCTGAATTTTTGGACGTAAACTTGTCTTAAAATTTACCTGTAACTTTTTATTATTTTATTAAAAAATTACGAAAATATTCAAAAAGCAGTAGCACATAAATGCCTAAAACTTGGTAAAGTTTGGTACTGATAACCTAAACAGAAGTAATGATACAAATATTTGTTCAGTCCAAAATTTCATATGAAAAATCAAATGATGAAGTTTCTCGTAGACCCTATAGAGTGGCGCATTAAAGGTTGAGTTTATGAGAGGCATCTAATTCTAAATCCTAGAATCCTGAGACAAGCGGCTGATTTCCTATGAAGCTTTGTTTTATGAGTAAGCGCAATGGACTACTTCCTGTTTGGGGGGGGTGGTGGCTTATGCAGGCACCATCAGGTGTACACACATGAAACTGCAGATTATGAGAGAAGACCCTTCTGAGTATCTCCAGTTTTAATGTCATGCACGTCGGACGAAGCACAGAGAAAAGACAGAGCAGAATGCGACAAACACTGTGTTTTTCAATAACTAGGTGGCGCTATAGAGCTCGTCCAAGATTGTAATATCCATGGGTTCAGAATGGAAGCTTCATCATATCTATTCAATTTCAGTAAGATCAGAGAAGGAATGTGCACATGAGAGCAACTTTTGTGTGCATGGCGAGACGCCCAACTCTGTCAGGACCACACCCCTGATTAGAAAGTTTTGTTTTTTTGTCGGAGTAAACTTCAACTTTTCAACAGGTGGAGGTCATTTTCAGGTGTGTCGGCTCATCCCACTTGGAGCAGTGATGCTCCAAGTCAAACATGTCATTTCCTGTTGCCAGCAGGTGGCGCTACACCTGTTCCAGATTCTTTCACTGCACATGTGTTCAGAGTCAGACTACAATCATGCACATCAATTTTGGATCAAATTGGATTATACATGGCTGAGTAATGCCGGTTTTTCTTTTCATGGCGTGTTTTCAAAAAGACCTCGAAGGTTTCCATCTGATGAACATTCCCTGAAAAAATCAAGCTTGTGCCTTAAAGCATGTGGCCAGGCTCAAGAAAACAACCTTTGTAGGTGGCGTTATCGAGCCGTTTTTGTGCACCCATGCCGGTCTACTGTAAAATACAAAATTTTGCGAAACTCCTGAAGCGTGTGCAAAATTTGGTGAGTTTTCGGGTATGTTAAAGGCCTCAGAAAAGCGATTCTTCTGGCAAAATAATAATAATAAACCTATATAATACAATAGGGTCCTTGCACCACGTGCTCGGGCCGTAATAAATAATTTTCTTTGACAACAACTTGGATCACATTAAAAACATTTCCTCATTTGCCATCTCTGGGTGGGTGGAGTGTCCGTGCCCTAGGTGGAGGAGTTTAAGTACCGTGGGGTCTTGTCCACGAGTGAGGAAAGATCAGAGCGTGAGATTGACATGCAGATCAGAGCGCCGTCCGCACTTATGCAGTCGCTGTATCGGTCCGTCATGGTGAAGAGAGAGCTGAGCCAAAAAGTAAAGCTCTCAATTTACCGGTCGATCTTCGTTAAAATACCTATGGTCATGAGCTATGGGTCATGACCCAAAGAACCAGGGGCCTCATTTCTAAAACTTTGCATAGGATTTGTGTCAGAAGTGGCGTACGGATGAATCATAGGACGTGCGTACGCACAGAAATATTCAGATTTATAAAACCGTGCACACG
>JALJSC010000101.1:0-56194 GCA_023969325.1 Oryzias curvinotus
GAACTATTCAATAATAATAAAAAAAGATTAAGTGGGTTATACTGGAAATAAAAAAGGAATATAGATTTCTGAGCCAAAATAATTAAGTATTGAACTGACAAGAAAGTCATCTCCAACGGGATTCAGAGTTGCAGCCAATTAAATAAAGCTGGAGACTCTACAAAATAAAACAGGAAGGTATACAACAAAAATAAAGTAGCCTAATCCAGAAAGCTTAATAAAGAAGGTAACCAACAATAAAATGCAAATCAAATATCTGATAAACATAAATCAGGCTTTTACAAATTAAAGAACCAAACCATGAAACCCAAATGTAACAAGGCGAGGATTGTGATGTCATCATTAGCTTTCATTGGGAGTTATTTTCATGTTTGTTTTAGAAGAACATTCAAAGATTATGACTCATGACAGTTCCCCTAAAACCCAGCACACTTTAAATTGATAAAGGCTTTTTTTTCTCCCAGCGTGTCTCCACGAGGAGGGAGGGCTGCACCTGCTGGAAAATCGCCCGCTATGGGGAAATTCAAAAACAGGCCCTTCAGCTTAGCCTCTCCAAGAAATTCTGGTTTCTATCCTTCTCAGTTTCTAACAATGGGAGTGGGTTGGGATTTATGAACAGGAATAGTGTCCCTGCATGCTGGATATCAGGGAGCTGCAGAATAGAGCTTTAACTTTGATAGTGACTTTTTTGTTCGTAGCAGATGTTAGCTGACACTAAGCAGCTCATTTCATAATTGTCTTTTACTAAGGACTACCACCTAAAAGTCACTATTTACTGCTTATACTAGGTTGTTTTACTTCAAATTATATGCTTGTTTTGCATGATGACAACTCTCACAACTAGAATAAAAATCCACACTTCACAGCACCAAGTCGTCCACAGCCAAAGAGAAGGATCCTGGAGAAGAGGAGGGTAAGCGGAAGAGTAAAAGGAGGCCTCAGCAACAGTTCATGTGGCTGCAGCTTATATCTCCTATCTAATACTAAACTTTTTGGACAGGTCAGCTTTCAGAAGCATAATGAGTTTTATCAAAGCTTCAAAAGTCTTTTTGTAGAGAATGTCAAGCTACGTTCACACCAGGCATAGTAAGCGCTTAAGACATCCTAAATGTGCATTCAAGAAACATTTAGCCCATGTTGTTCACACTGGACAAGCAGGGAGGGGCTT
Source organism: Oryzias curvinotus (assembly GCA_023969325.1). NCBI lineage: Eukaryota > Metazoa > Chordata > Actinopteri > Beloniformes > Adrianichthyidae > Oryzias > Oryzias curvinotus. Next base: position 1,169 of record JALJSC010000101.1, read on the forward strand.
CTTCTATTTTTCTTCTTCTACTGTTTACTAGTGCATGTCCACTACCTACAGTTGAAAGAGGCTTGGTGCTAAACTCGCCCCAGACTTTTTCTTTCAGAGCTCAATTTGGATATATGTAAGACTTGGTGTCAAATAATTCTGGGACGCAACCCATATGTAACTACCCAATTTGAGTTCCTGATTGGTAAAAGTTTGACCTGGTTTAACTTTCAATGAGCATTTAATAGCACTTTTCACATAGAGCCTGAAAACCTGTGTAGCGACACGTGAACCTAAGAGTTTTGAAGGTGGAAGTCCAAAACGCTAATTTACGTGCATTTACATAAACTTTTCACCGGACATGGTCGCTTGAACTCACATTGCTGAGGGTGGTGTGAACATAGCTTAACACGCTGATTTGTCTTTAGAGCTTCATGAGTTGCAAACCTTTAGTGCACATGCTTCAAATGTCTCCACTCACAACCCCCCATGTCACAGCTAATAGCTCCAAGCTTTAAAAAACAAAACAAAAAAAACAACACATTTTTGAAGCACAAATGTTAGATTAAACCTATAAACTAGTTCAGTGGCCTAGGAGCAGAGTATCTGGGAGGTCGTTGGTTCAAATCAATGGTTGAGTCAAACCAAAGACTCCAAAAATGGGACCCATTGCCTCTTTGCTTGACATTCAGCATTTGGGGGCTTTAAATCACCAAATGATTCTTCAGTGAGGTTTGACTGCAGTTCACCGCTCTCCCAAGGATCAAATGTGGAGAATAGATTTCTCACAAGGGTGTGTGTCAACTGATGGGGACTTCATTTGTATTTTTACAACTGTGCTGTTCTTGAACATTGTCACTCACATTTGGCCAAAGTGCACACAATACTAAAAACCTTTTTCTTGGTAATTGTATAAAAGTTGATTTTTTTTTCAAACAGTTAGCAATTTGCTTTTTTGCATGGATAGGTGAGTATAATCTAGCAATCCTTGCTTTAGCTCCAACAAATGATTAGCTCTTTTTCTAAGAGAAACGTATGCATACAAAATTCACAAATGTGAGTTTAAACTCAGAAAACTTTTGTGTCATTTTCAGTAATTTACTTCCATTGTTTGGGAGTTTCGAGGCTAAAACGGCAGTGGTTATAATCACTGAATGGAAGGAGATCCTGCTGAGAGGAAATACAGAGCAGAATCAACGGCTGCCTTTATTATCAGAAACCTGATTTACCATGATTACACAGAATTTAAAGACCAAGTGTGTTTTTTGTACTCATAAAAATTGAATGGTGTTTTCTGCAGCAAGAACATTATCAACCAATGGGATCCCTATTTTTATTGTTCTTGATAAATTTTTGGAAAATTAGAAATGTGAGCTTTAGCTCTTGGGTTTTTGCCTAACAATAGGTGCTGATCTGATATATTATTCTCCTGGCTGAAGATAGATGATGCTGGTGCACGGATGCAGAGAGACCCTCGATGCTGCAGCATACTTGTTTCATTAACCCAAGATTCACCGTCAGTAATCATTAGATCTAAGTGTCATAGAGCTGCCACAAATAAAAGCAATTGTGTACACTAAAGTCTGATAGATGAACAGTAAAGGCTGTCACGATTGGGGCAGCTGAATCAACAGTATCTATATGTGCTTTTTCTTTCTCATTTCCATGGTCCCTTTTCACGTTGACGTCTTTATGTGTTATTGCAAAGCATGAACAAAGCTCTGTGAGAGTGCATGTGTCATGCTTACAAAGCAGTGGACTGCTCAAATTGGCTATGTGAAGGCAGGCAGAATGACATTAACAGTTAATGGGCTTATTCTGATGGATGAACTTAGAGTCTGCATGGCATGCTTTCCATCCCTTTCTGGATGAGGGAAGAAAAAAAATCTAATTATTGGCCTGACCTTGCTATCTAAATGTTAGTCCTGTTTGACTGGAGGATCCTGGGATCAGGAAACAGCTGCAATAAACTGTGAGCAGCACAATAGGAAAATCATTTTAGAACAGAAGGCTTAAATAAACCGCAGAAGCTCATAGGCAGTGATGAGAAGTGACATAGCTATTTATGCAATTGCATCTTGGCATCGCATTCTGAATGTGTTGCCCATATTATAGTGTGAATAATCGTTTGGGAGCCTGAAACGTGGAGCAGCATCAAGATAAACCATGGGAGCCTCTCTTTTTACTGTTGCAGTTGCAAACGTAAGCAGGATGACCTTGTGTGATTAATGTTTTAACTGCCAAGACTGGTGATAAATTAGGGGGGAAATATTCCTCTTTCCTTTGCATTTCAGCTCCAAGTTTTTCCTTTTTCACTTTTTCAGAAGTAAAGGTCAAAAGTGTAGTCTCCTAATGAGAGTGTCAGAAGAAATAGAAAGAAGGATGCCAACTATACTGTTAAAGTGCACATATAAGGCAGGTGGTTTCTAAGAAGATCAAACTGTATTTTATACTTGCTGAAACCGTCCCTGAGCTCCACCCGACACACAACTCTGCAGCAGCAATCGCAGATATCAGGGGCCACGAGCTGAGAACAACAAACCTGGAGGATTATTTTCCCTCAAAAAAAGAAGAAATATGACATCAAGGCAAGGAGAAAAACACGCAAACTATCAGAGCAACAAAATGTGTAACAAATACAGATCTATAAACTTTTTTTTTTCCCTTTACCTCAGGCATCAGAGACTGCCAATCAAAAATTCACAGCTCTGGCTGCGTGCCTTGAAATATAAACGAGAGAAGTGGCAGCCAAGAGAGTAAAGATAATGTTCTTCATGACCCTTCAAGAGAATACACTCTTAGAGGCAGGACTGAGAAAGCACAATGCTTAAATAAATACTTAACGAAAGAAGCATCACACGACACTGGGGTTCTGTGGCAAGTGTTCACTCTGATGAAAATGGTGCTTTTAACATGTTATGTGGCATTTTTCTTATGATGGACAAATATGAAGACAATTAAGTTTAAAATTGCATACCTGAGTATATCTTCATTCAAATTGTTGTGAATCAGGAGCAGACACAAAATAAATACTTTTGGAAAACCCTTGAAGATGTGACATAGAAGCTACTACGGCAAGCCACAAGCTCCCTGCTCCACCCCCATTCTGATGCATCTACTTGTAGACGAGAAGAACCAAGTCTGAGCTGGCCTCTGGCTTTAAAACTGTATGGTGTGATAGCTTATTTATTGTTCGGCATTTTAGTTGCACCGTTAACGCTAGGGTTGGTGTTGTGAGGGGCTCTAGCGGGAAAGCGCGTAAACACATGGATGTTCAAGTTCAAGGCCTAAAATGTTATGAGTCCATCTTATAATAAAGATCTTAAAGTGCCTTACCAACTAAGCAGATCACTTTGCTCACCAAATTCAGGACCGCTTGTGGTACCCAGAATGTCTAAACGTTTAGCTAGAAGTAGAGCCTTTAGCTACCAAGCCTCAGTGTTATGGGATAAGCTCCCAGCTCATTCAAGAGAGGCCGACACAGTTTCTACATTCAAAGTTAGGCTTAAAATGTTCATCTTTGGACAGGCTTATTGCCAGGCTGGTTAGTAATCAGAGAATATTTAACTTATTGCTTTCCCTACTGTAATGACATTTATGGGAATAATTACAGTTTTTGTTACGTCCATTATACATATATCTCTGCGGAGGGAAGACGGTTTCATAAACCGGACCAGAGTGGCCCATTCCCCTGCTTGGATTAATACTATGTTGCATTATTATTGATATGCTAAAAATTTTGATTTTCTATTATTGTCATTATTATGGTCTCATTATTATTATTATTAAGATTGGCTATACTGTATGTGCCATAGTGCATGAAAGTTACTTTTACTAAGTTCAAATTTAATTGTAATAACAATTACAATTAGTTGATAGTAGGCTGCTAGAACTTAGAAGCTGGGGAAAATATGGTTCACTGGGGTTCTGTCCGGGGGGTGATTCCAGATTCCAATTGACTTGTCTGTGTTCCTGTAGTTGGCCGTGGACTTATTTTGTGCCCCCAGCTGTCCCCAAATTCCATCTGGATGAAGCCCATCTGTTACTGTATTCCAACATGCAATTGTAGAGTTAGATAAGTTAATTCTTCTCTAAGAGTTCTGGTACTTTGCATGTCCGTCCCGGGGAGGATCCCTGCCTCATGAGGACATCCCTGAGGTCGCTTCTATTTTTTCCTGGAATCTGTTTTTGTTTTAGGATTTTTCCTTACCAAGGAGGGTCAAAGGGGTGGGATGCCCAGTTTAGCTTAGTTTGTTTAGTTTAGTTTAGCAATCATCTATCGTATTTTCTGACAGATTTTATGTTTTGTGCAATTACCGGTGTGAAGCCCATTGAGACCATTTTTTTGTAGTATTGGGCTATATAAATAAATAGAACTGAATTGAATTGATGGGATGGAGGCAGGCTTACTTCACCAACAGTCCCGCTCACAGCAGGTGAATTTCTTATGAACTATACCGCTCTGCAGAAACTATGTCCAAGAAAAAGCAGGTTTATTTTTGGGCTGAAAACAGCATAATCATAATTAAAATTGCACTGGGAACACTTTGAAAATAGTTCAAAAGAAGATCGGAGTGGGACTTTAAGATAAGGTCAAAGTTTCACAAATGCTTAATCAGAAATACATATAACACAGGATGATCATGATTCCTATATCTGCTCCCTAGAGACATTGTTGGGTTTTTAATGTTTGTTACAAAGATTTGACATGGATTGTCACCTCACTCTGTCTGTCTTCAGACATATGCACATCCTGCTGCTTTAAGCCCTCAGCATGCCTGTGTTCTGCCGTCATCCATTCTGCTTAAAATGGACACTTTGCTCCCTGCCTTTAGCTATGGCTCACCTCCAGAAATATGAGGGAAAGGGGGAAAAAAAGGGAGCAAAACAAAGTGATATATCACAACAAGCCAAAGAAATCAGACTACTTCATACTTTACATGTATACGAAAAGCAACTTGTATGCAAATAGCATCAAAGTATAGTAGAGTGCATATCTGTGAATGGGAATACATCCACATGAACAGGGGATTGCAAGGATTGCAACTCCCTGTCATACTCTCATGCGTGGGTGTTTATTTGTATGCACACAGATGGCGATAACGCTATCGTTTTTATTTTTATTTTTTGAGGATGCTGCAATGGCGTTTTTGTGTGCGTTTGTGTGTGTGCGCCGACACCAAGTAGTGCATGATATTGTATCAGATTGCAAATTAGGGAGATATGTCGTTGGGTGAAATCCCATTAGAGTTCACTGTCAGGTTGCAGCAGCATTGACATGAAATGCATGTTGTACTAATTTGGAAGTCAAAAACAAATTATTGCTCAATATTTCTCAGGAGAACTAAAGCGCTCTTGGTTTTTTATGCCATCTTGCCATGCTGCCTTTTAATTATTGCCTTTGTGCCCCCCCTCTGCTCTGCAGGAAAGAGAGCTGATGCCACTGGAGTTAGATGGTAAGATGGAAATCTAGCAGCACAGATAGTCTGTTTATCCTGTAAAACTTTCACCTTTAAACCTGCTTGCTTTTTTTAATATATGGGACAGATTAAATGTTTTAAAGACTGCCCTAAAAACACATTCCAGGGATACAAAACATCAACTGAAAATGCACGACTTGTCCCCCCGCCCACCCCCAGTCAACTTTGGAACTTTTTGCTGAAATCAAAATCATCTACTCTCCTTTTCTGCACAAACATAACTGGAGTCTTACTCCTGGAAGAGATGTGTCACCTGTCTTATGCTGTTGCAATCAATGTAATTTCTGTTTACCAGAGCTGCAAGAGGCCTTCAAGGAATTTGACTATGATGCAGATGGCTTCATCCATTACAAAGACATTGCAGACTGCATGAGGACCATGGGCTACATGCCTACTGAGATGGAGCTCATCGAGATCATCCAGCAAATCAAGATGAAATGTCAGTATTATCCGTCAGCCTGTACGTGACGGTCCGGTTTTCATTGATTCCTTGGGGGTTTGAGCCTGTGTGCATGATTGATGGGACTTTCTGAAATGAGCTGTTGTGACTGTGTGAGTTTGTGGTTGTGTTCTCTCCCTACAAATCCTGGAGGAACTGATGTTTGTCTTTGGGGGACCAGGAGCAGCAGGATACTCTGTCACACTGATTACTAGGCATTTCACTGCAGACGGAAAGTGAACTAGTTAGTTTGCATGTGGAGGGGCTCTTATTTGTCTGCTCGATACATTCAGTGATTGCGTGCCCTTGTAGATTGATCCCTTTTTAACGTGAGGATAAATCAAATCAACTCAAGATTTTCTCTGTAAATCTGAAGGTGCAGATGATGTAACACCAACTGAGAACAAGAAGTAGCCAAAAAAACAAACAAGTATTTGCTGCTATACATGATCAGTTGTGCAAGCCATTGACTATAAATGAAAACTGGACTGAGTGACCCTTCCCCACTCGCAATTCAAATAGGAGGTACCCACTGGATCCAAGAAACCAAAATCCCATAGACTTCTTTTAAGAAAAAAACAGCTATTTTTTCGAATAATTATTTGTGCGAATAACTATTATTGCTCTACAACTTTTTTTTTTAACATGTTCTAGCTACTCTTATTTTTTTTTCTTTATTACAAGCTATTTAAGTTATAAACTGGCTAATTAGATGCCTTGATAAAAGAAGGTGGTCTCACGTTGAACGTTCAAAAGGTTTGATTTAGTAGGGATGTGGACTTGCAACAAGCTCACTCCTAATTGGAAAAAGTTGTTGCCATATAAATGTTGACTTTGATCAACTTAAACCAATCACTGCTCACCAACGATGCCTGGCTCCAACATGCTGGCATATGTACTGTGAAAAAATTGCAACTAAATTGACTTCATTTGCTTAGAGTAAAACATTTTCTATAGGTGACTCAGTCAGTCCAGTCATTGGTCCAAGAAGATCAGAGTATTTTATTATAGGAATTATTGAAAAGAAATAAAGGACCTAAACAAGTTTAAAAGCAACACCTTAGTTAAATCAGTATGAAAAGACTCAAAAGCTTAAAAAAAAGTAAAAATATCTATTTATCCATCTAATTATAACTCAAGAGACTCTTGAGAGATCCCCAACTCCTTCGTGAAGTATGTCGCTAATTCACAATGTACCATTTTAATGCAGTACGCCACTTGAAATAATAATAATACCTTGAAAGGTAAAAACACTGAAGAACATATTTTTTATATAGTTGGAATTGCCTGGAAATTGCCTGCACAGTGGCAAAGGGGTTAGCGCTCTCATCTCACAGTGAGATGACCCTGGTTTTAATTCCAACTGAGACCTTGTGTGGAGTTTGCATGTTCTACTCGCACATGCGTGGGTTTTCTCAGGGTACGCTGGCTTCCTTCCACAGTCCAAAAACATGTTTCATAAGTTAATTGGTTTCTCTAAATTATCCCTAGGTGGAAATGTGTGTGTGATTGTGTTGTTGCTCTGCGACTTACTGGCAACCTAGCCATGGTGTACCCAGCCTTTGCCCAACAGGAGCCAAGACAGGTCCGGTAACCCTTTGACCATGGAAAGGAAACACGAGTTAAGAAAAAAAAATGGATGGATAAATTGATGAAAAATTGGAAACAAAGTCAGGCACTAAGAGGTTAAAACTTCAAATTGACTTTATTTACTCTTTAATACACTTTTTTTTCTGTTTTTTTTTCTTTGTAATTTAGCACCTTGAGCTGTTATTTTTACATAAAAGGTGTTATATAACAAAAATTGTATTTGAATTTTTAATATAGGTCGGCAACACAACAAATCTGGTTGCAACACCGTTCCAAACAGTAAGCTTTACTTCACCTGCACCTGGACCTCTTGGCTAAATCCATCATTCACTGCTCCAGGTTTCAAACTAGCACGTAAATAAAGCAGGTTACCAGCTTGGCAACATTTATACTGCAGCACAGTCAGTGAATTTCTTTCGGGCACCGTTTTAGTTTTCACATTCACAGCTATTTTACCACAGTTACGTTTCAAATCATACAGCAGATGAATATTTTACTACATTAGTTCTTCCTTCCGGTTAATGTGCGAGGACAGATACAAGAAAAAGCAGTCAGGAGGTAGAAAGAATGGAGAAAAAGAAGTCTTGACAAAACAAATCTGCTTTTCTCTGCAATGTTGTCAGAGTTCCATTATATGAGGTACAAATGAAAAAGGTTATATTTGCATAAATACTATTTTTAAATAATTAAGTTGAACTTTCAGAATAACAAGGAATATTTTAGTATTGTTGCCAATTTGATTAATGAAAAACTTTGTCATTAGTACCAGTAAGCTTAGCTTACATTTAGCCATTAGTTCCAGCCACGAGCACAAGTGACCACACGAGCTTCTGTGGAAAACTAAAGTACTAATGTCATGCCATCTGCATAAACAGCCAGCTGCATCCCATTAAAGAGCAGAACTTTACTTGCAAATGTCACGTCATACCATTTAGATGCTGCTGTGGCGTTTGCTCTCCAGCACTGTTGAAAAATATAACTTACCTGTGATTTTATGTTTTTCCCTATGTAGACCAGAACTCTTGGAACTGGGTTTCAGAGAATCCGTGAGCTGTGCCAACTTTGACTGTTCTAATAACCTCCCAAATTTTCTTTTCATGCAATATTGTAAAAAGTGTTTGCACAAGCATCATTTTTAGTTTATATTCAAAAAAAAAAAAAAAAAAAAGGAACACCCTGTTGCCAAACAATATTTAGTAACAGTTTCTTAAAAAAAAAAAACAAAAAAAAAACAAATTAAAAATCTCTACCTCACCATGGGTAGACATTTGATCACAGGGCCCCACCTGGACAAACTACATACACACTTTCAGCTCTTTAAAATCACTAAGCAATAAAGAGCAAGCAGCTTTAGAACTGCAGGAAGAAGTCATCCATCCATCCATTTCGGTTTCACAGGGTTGCTGGAGCCAATCCCAGCCAATGTCAGGCAAAAGGGGGACACACCCATGATGGTTTGGGAGTCCATGGCATGGCGGGAGGAAAACAAAGAGAAATCGCACATAGGCAAAATATGTGGGAAACAGAAAAGCCTCAACTAGAACTTTCAGGGTATCAGAAGAACAGCTGCTTTAAAAAGAAGTCTGTACTTAAAGATTTATACTGTACACATACTGAATGCTGTGCAGTTGAAAAACTGAACTTGTGATCTAATCAGTGGAGGACATAAAGTGGCTGCATCACACACAGTGAGTTTGTGTTCCTCGTCACTTTCTGAGAGGTTTTTCCTTTTATAAAGGTTTGCAAATTGAAATGACCCACAAGTATCTGCATAACAGCTTAAAAAAAAGCTACCAAACTAAATGTAATGTTTATATTCCACATTAACATAGACAGGAAAAAGTATGTTTTCACATATCAAAAAAAGAAAGCGAATGGCCGAAATGCAAGACACAAAGACATGTAGGAAAATCTCTAACAAAAGACTTTTAACACAAATAAAAACAATATTCAAAAGACAAACCCCAATGAAGCCCCAGAAGGAGAAGAGAGGAAAAAAAAAAAGAAAACAGAAGCCCAAACAGATGGCAAAACAGAAACCCTGGTAATGTGCAACTGAAAACCATGGACTTAAATAGATGGAAGAGCAATTAACTGAAACAGAAACAGCTGAGGATGATTAAAACTCAAACCTGCTATGACTGAGACTGCTGGGAAACTGAAAACAGAGCACAACCTGACGAGAGGATCACAGCATCATGTCAATAAATCAAATAAAAGTGACTAAAAAGCACAATTTCTCAAATCAAAATCTCAAAGCCCTGGAGAATATCTAGTTATTGTACTTTCATTTGCATAAAAATATGCTGAAGGAGAAGAGTGAGCAGAAAAGCTCCATCCATCCACATAATGAAAACAGAAAAATGTATTTTTGTTTCATATTTTTAGTATTTGTTTATAGCAGCCATGTCCCTTCTAAATATAATCAGATAGTTGCTGCAGTAGTGTGATTTTTTTTTCAGGTCTTACTAATCAAATTGTTATAATATATTGGCATTTGGAAATAAAGTGAAGAAGAAGTTGATAGGAAATAAAAAAGTTTTTGTTTTTCTGACCAATTAAGCATAACAGACTTGCTAGCTTCTGGCTTCCTTCCTGCCAGCTAATCAGATTACGCAGGGGAGGATAATTTCCTGATTAGATTGAACAAGACTAACTGAGGCTCTTGAAAACACGGATTCAACAAATATTTTCATCACAGAAATGTCCAAAGAAGATGTTTATATTTAAAAAACAAACAAAAAAAAGTAGGAACTGAGCACAGGCATAAATGCAATTAAAGTGTATGTACAATTAATCAAAATACGATTTTAAAAAAAGGAGAAAATTTGAATTTTTCAGAAATAAATTAAGAGAACTATTCTGAATAGTTGTACATTTACATTTTGTATTTAATATAACCTCTAAGCTTTTTCAGAGCATTATAGAACTTATAGAAATCCAATAGCAGCAGTATCACAGCTTCAATTGCAGAGAAACTCAGATTTAAGGCTCACCAAAAGATTGAGACAAAGTGTCTTCCCGACAGGAGTCCTCCAGGGCTGCTGCTGCTGCTGCTCCTGCGTTAGATCAAAACCAGTCAAACAAAATGATACTCTACTTTTCTAACTTGAAAATCCATTTCCAAAGGGGGCCTTTTGTTTGACAGGCCTTAAGCTGATTTTGTAACCACATGACACTTTTCTTGGTTGCCTCTGCGTGTGCTCGTCTGTCTCTCTGCAATCGGAGACTAAAAAGCTCTGATCAAATTTCTGACCCATCAAAACAATCTCTAAGCTTTTTACTTCCACGAGGGTTCAAAATAATGAAAGCACAGCAAGTGTATTGGTGTATGCAGCATCCAATAAGCCTGACTTTTGTCAAAGTAATAACATGAGCCAGCCCATTGTGTCTGTGTTTAATAATTACCACTGGTATCAAGCAGAGCAAAGAGGGTTCTGACTGGATGGGCTGAAGCAAAACCAGCACATTGCTGAACATGTGATTTTGCTTGCAGTGAAACGGAGAGAACATGTTGGTTTACTGGTGAGGGGGGTTTTGTAGCAGCGCACTATTGCACAAAACTACTAACCTTCGAATTTTTCCTCGTCTGAGCTGGCATCTGCCTCAAAACTGTACGGCTGGATAGCTCCGATGTTTACCATTTCTTTGCACTGGTAATGTTAGGTTGGGGTTGTGGGGGACTGTAAGCTAGCAGAAGAGCACGTAAACAGAGAGCTCCCAGCAACAAGAAGTGGAAGGGGGGACAGGTTGCTCTGCAAAGAAATGCTGACACCCCGGCCACAGGGTGGACAGCACCTTCTGGGTACTCTCTCCTTTTGCTTTTTATAATTATTTCTCTTTTATTTGTGTTTGTTTTAGTGTATTTTATGATGAGGGGCTTATTTTATTGTTTTTTATGTACAGCATCTTGAGCTGTTTTTTTTAATGAAAGGTGCTTTAGAAATAAAATTAAAATGAATTTGAATTTGCATCAACGGTCCCAGCCACAATTTAGAGGCAAATTTCCAATGAACTACTTCTGCTCTGTAGAAACTATGTTCTTGAATATGACAGTTTTTTTGTTTTTGTTTTTCATTTTGGCTAAAATAGGCACAATAATAATTAAAATTCCATTGGGAACATGATTAAAATAGCTCAAAAGATGATGATCGAAGTGGGTCTAAGTTACAATAAACATCCTACTAACGTTACAGGACACCCACCTCTCCTGCTGGACAATAAAGCAGCAAGGGGAGAGGGAAAGCAAGTGCTAAGCATAAAAGGGAAAACCAGCAAAGAAGAACACATTAAGGAGGGGCTTTTCAGGTTTTGTTGAGGACAGCCAAAAGAAGCAAACCCAAGAGTGAAGGAAAATAGTCGAATATATTTTGTGTAAGTTCTGGTTTGTTTCTTTTGGCTGTCCTCAACAAACCCTGACAGAATGTTCCGACGGTATGGACCAGCACAAAACAGGACTGACAAGACACAGGTGAAAACAATCAGGAGAGATTGGGACCAGGGAAGTAACACTCAAAACCATGACATGCAGGAAACCTTCAAAATAAAACAGGAAGCAGAACTCAAATCATGACAGAAACAAAATGGAAGCAAAAACTAAGGCAAAAAACCCAAACCATGAGAAGGCTACCAACCCAACATTGAATACAGGGGGGAAAGCATTGAATACAGGGGGGAAAGAAACTCAGGCACAACCAATATTTTGTGTAATTAAAACAAAAAGACAGATCTCGTCCAGTTACACAAACATTGAGCAGCAATAAACCAAAAAATGTACAGGGGGCAAAATGTTGAAAACGGTCAATTAAATGTTGTGTAATGAGAAGATGATTGCATTTTTGTATAGCAGAACTATCCAGCTTGTTCTTCATGCTTGCAACTGTATTTATTAGGCACTTTGGTTCACTTTGGTCCAAGTGTGAAAGCAAACCAAAATAAATTACAATGCAAGAGAACAGTATCTGCAAGAAATCTTAAATGTGTCGAGCCTAAGTAAATAGCACATCTAAAGTGTTAAAGATTAAGTAGATACTTCAATAAAATCCACTTTAACGTGCACACGGTTTCTTTTTCTTCTGCAGGGGGAGGCCATGTGGATTTTGATGATTTCTGTGAGTTAATGGGACCGAGGATGGTGGCAGAGACCGCTCATATGGTTGGACTAAAAGAACTGCGCTGTGCTTTCAGACAGGTAAACAAATCGAATGATAAATGATGCTTTAAAGACCTATGACTGCAAATAAACAAATAAACCAAAAAAAGCAAAATTAGAAAAGGAGGCAATCGTCCAAAAGACTCTGATTGACAGCAGTTTATCCTACTTTTTATTGACACCTTTACATTTTTAAAACACAGACATAGCAATTTCATGAGCAATTGTGTCAATTTATATAATTTCATAGACAGGATTGTCACATTGAGTTTCCAGAAATTTATTTTTGATTGTATTTGCACAATGTGCAACTTTAATACAAATGAAAAAAAAAAAACAATTATGGCTTAGTTTGTAGCTTTCGGAAATCATTGTGGCTTAAACATGTTAATTATTTATGCGTCCGCTCAGACAACTAAAACCTCCAGCTGCAGAATTCTCTACTTTGTTAAAGTGCACTTTACCTTAGTGGTGTTATACAAAAATAAGATCTGCAGTTTTTGTACTTGTACATACAAATTCTGGCTGAATGTTCAAAGATAACCCAGAAAAACTGTAAGGGGCAGATTCCACAACCCACCAGCACTCCTCAGATGTTTTCATCTAATCTTGCACTCAATGATGCACTAAAGGACTGGTTTCTCCAAAACCAACACTTCATGATTCTACCGAATTATTGCACAGAAAAAATGCCTCCCAAGGAAATGTTTCCGAGTCAGATGAGGGCAAACTGCTTTTAGCCCAAATGTGCAAAGGTTTGTTTATGGGAACAATGTGTACATTTGAACCATGCAGCCAGAGGCTTAATGATCTTGGATGTTGTTTGCTTGATTCTATTTTACACATATTTTTCCTGGACTTTAGTCTCATTTGGCTCCAAAATGAGATTTGATTTGAAACTCTTGTTAAACTTTATGAGTGATCTCTTTTTAAGAAAAATGTGTAAACATTTGTAGTTCTGGTAAGAGGTAGAGCAAAGGTCAAACCAGAACTTTGCCAGCGTTTAATCAATATGTGGATTTTAGGAGATATTTATCCGAGTGTTAGATAAGCATATGATTGACCATGCCCTTAAACTGTTAATCTGGTTTTAATGTTAGAAAACGAAAAGCAAATCCAAATTTTTACAGAATATTTTCTTTTCTGTTAAATTTGAGCCTCTGAAATTCCATAGAACTCAAGGCCTTTGTGACACATCAGACAAAACAAAATAAATGAGGGGATGAATCACTACTTCACACATTTCTTTGATGCACTTTGGCTTAACAGGTTTAAAGGATTGCAGGATTGCTGCAAAAGCAAACATCAGTGCTGACGCGCTCTTAATGATTTCACCTGGGATCATATCTGTTCCCTTTATTTTTCATTCAACACTGTGTTTGTTTGTTTTTTAACTTTTAACTTTTTAGCTCAGGTTTTTCAGTTTTCTTTTCAAAGATTTGTTTGTGAATGTTGTTATATTTTGTTGTGTGCCCTCCACTTTTTACGATGCAGAAAAGTTTGCTTTGCTTTCAATGCTTTGGTCATGACATCCATGATCTTGACAGTTCGACTGTGACGGTGATGGAAAGATCACCCTGGAAGAGCTGAAGGAAGGCATGAAGACCCTCCTCGGGGAGAAGCTAAAGAAGGGCGAGCTCGAAGAGATCCTGGGGGACATTGACCTCAACAAAGATGGCTGCATTGACTTTGATGGTGAGTGGATGGAGATTCTTAAAGCTAATACTATATTATTATACATATACATATATTTTCAGATTTAGCACATTTGATTGAATTTATATTAATGAATATCCAGTTAAAATACTACAATCATTTTTACTCATGTGATGGCAATCATTGATAAAACCTGTGATTTTATTAATGAGAATGTTACCATTACAAGTGTAATGGTAACACCAAGATGACTTTTGGAAAAGTTAAAAACTCATTTAGAAATTTTAAAATGAACAGTGTACTTAACTACCCAATATAGCTGTTAAAAAATATAACACTGATAAAGGAAATATAAGAAAAATCATAGAAATAATGCAAACGTTTGTTTGTATTATTTCTATTTTTAAGTTCATTTTTTTTAAAGAATTGCATGTTTTAATTTAGAAAAACTATGCTTTTTTAATACTGTGTGTAAAAATAATGAGCTATTATTTTGTGTTTTTTTATTGATAAAAATAATGCATGTTAAAGTATGCAAAATTTTTAAGAAGCCTTGAAAAGGTTAAACCAGAATGTTCCTTTTCGTCTTCCTCCATCCTGAAATATTCTACCCTTCTGGACACAAGCAAAGATGACTGCTGGAACTGTACACAGGCAGCAATTTTATTCTTTAGGAGATGAAAATTGCACACAATTATTGATAAGTGTTCCCTTTATGGTGGCCTTGTGAACACTAACATTAGCCAATGTCAAATTACGTTGTTTTTTTTTGTTTTTTTTCACGGCTTTGAGGCTATCCAGAACTCTTTGTAGACTGTAAAACAAGCAGGTATTGTTTCTGAGCAAAAGCTTGATAACCGGTCCTGGTTTTTGTACACTATGGGCCAGATGCCTATTTTAATGTGGTTTTATGACATTTTCTAATCTGATCATCAAATAGAAGATAGTTAAATCTTCTGCCAAAATTCATTATCCTGAACCAAAAAAAATTTTTTTTCAGGGATTTTAATTTTGAGATATGAAATTAGTTATTAAAATGCTTGTGCTGACGTGTTTGGAGTGTGACAGAAAGCTTTAATGCATCATACCTTAATGATTTTTGAATAGAATTTTATTAAACATTACAGCCTGTTTCTCATCGAACAGTTTACTGTTTATGCCCCAAATCTGCCATCTTTCAAAAGAAAAAACCAAAACACAAAAAGACCCTAAAACTAAAAACCTGCCTCAAGCTAAACCTCTTATGTGACCAAATCCATTTGTCAAGTGGATCTACAATGATCAGTATGGTGAGTTAAAAAAAAAGGATAATTAGCTGCTTGCTATTAACAAGAACAAATGAAGAAATAGATTAATGTTTTAATTAGTTTGTCCTGTTTTGACAAATGACTCCACAAGGGCCTAATGTAGTGAAAATAATAATAATACTTAAAAAAAAAAAAACAGTTTCAGGAGGTATGTTGGTTAAAACTTCCAAGTTGACTCAGAGGAGTATGACAGCATGTTTTTCTTTACTGGTAAGTCTTTAATCTTTCTCTGTGACTCTTCTGTTTCTGTCTCTCTGTAGAGTTTGTCATGATGCTTTCTGCACGATAATCCTCGATGGAAGATGAAGATTGAAATGGGCTCAGAAGCTGTGTAGCCAGACCACTTGGCTGCAGCCTACTCTGCAATAAATTCATATTTTTTTATACATATATTTTTTTGTATTTATGTATGTTGCCTTGTTGTATACTGTCCAGTTAAATAAAATTGTCTCCTTGGATTTTCACAGTAAAAAGAATTCTAGTTGCATAACTGAACTGGGTAAAGGGTTAGTGTCAAAAACCTGCACAGTGTGTAGAAAAGAAACGCAGCGTGACTGCCCCCCTGTGGTTACAAATTCCCATTTCCATCCTTCTTGTCTGTTTTCTCAGTTTTGTATTCAATCTTTTTTTATTCATTTTCAACCTTTCAATCTATGGAAACAAATGCTTTATTGTTACAATATCAGATTACGACTAAATCATGTCCTGCGTGTAGTTATTTTTAGAAACACTTTTATATCTAATGCCAAGAGGAAAAGACCAGAAATCCAGATGCAATGACTCAATTTTAAGATATCTTAACACCTAAAAAATAAAATAAACACACAGCAGTTAACACAACACGCCATACACCTATAAATATTACAACAAGGCCGGACAAAGTGCAACAGTAAAAGATATATGATAAAGAAAAGTGCAGGAACTGCAATAATGTTCAGGCCGCAGAAATGTACTGCATATATGATAAGCATATGCAGAACCATTGGGATATTTCCATGTGGGTAAAGTTCTAATTCCAATTCTATTTAGCTGCTACATAGCTGCAAGTAATCTTCCTGTGGTCCACATAATTTAAAATATTTTACAGGTCATAAAGCTGGGAATTATTTATTTTTACGTTAGACATTTAGGTGAAATAATGAGGCAAAATATGCATTTGCATATGTGGGATAAACAAATATTCCCTTTGTTACCATTAGGTTTAAATTATAACTCAATTGTTTATTAAAATCTATAATCCACAACCTCAAAGCTGAACTGATCAAATGATTTAATTCTGATCATCGATTTACTTTCTTTAATATGTAAAATGACCATTTTTACAAATGGACAGAATATTATAATATATAATAATAATATAATAATTTTTTCCCCCCACTTTTCTCAACTTTGATAGAATCCTATTTTAAGAGGCGAAAATGCAAAGTCTGATGAGGCAGTATGGGCAGATGATTAAATTAGGATTAAATAAAAAGTCAGGGGAAAGAGGCAAATGTCTCTTACATTATTTTTGTCAATACATCTTGCCTTATTTCCATGTAAGCCCATTAGTTTGTCATCTTGAATGTGTTAAAAAAAAAAAAAAAACAGAAAAAAACAGCTTATCTTTTATGAAGCAACCCATTACTTGAAAAGATGACAACTATTGTCATAAACTGATTTCATTTTTAGCTTATAAGCATTGAGGTTTTTTTTTTAAAATATTGCATCTTCCATCTTATCATATCCAACTCATTAAATTTTCACTGTCCTGTCATAATTATTATATAAATGCTCCAACTAGTTAAATCACAAAAGGCAGCGGCTTTGTGTTCAACACATCTGCCACAGAGCTGCTAAAGTGAGAAAAATAATCAGGAAAACTGAAGCTGAATCTTTTCCATGTTGCCCATATTCTGGAACAAGTGTGGTGACTGATAAACTCAATCACAAACCTCTACGATCACTAAACCTGTGTTCAGGAGAGAGTGGAGCATCTTTACTTAGATATGATCTTTGTTTAAGCAAGGCAGTAAAAGTAAAAACTAAGCTTTTTTCCAAAATGGTAATAGAAGTGTTCATTTCCCATTTGTTAAGTGTTTTATCAAGTTATCAAACACGGTGAAACATTACAACAATGTTAGAGCTACAAAATTTAAATACTAACATAAGTTGTTATACCTTGAAGAAGAGAATATGGGGAGACTTGTACATTTCTGATATTTTAGTCACTGTAGGAACCTTCATTTAGTTCAATTGTTATGTGGGACATTTCTTGGCACCCCTGGACATGCAATTCCCATGTCATTTGAAATAAGATGCATAAAATGCAAAATATAGACTTTGTGACCTGTAATCATCGCATTCATTCACTTTAATTGTGTGACTACTAGGGGGGTGGTTGTTTAAGATCAGTGACGTGCAGTCAGGAGAGGCAGGTGAGGCTGTGCCTCACCTGTCATTATGGGAAGAAAAGAGAAAAAATAAATTAAATTATTATATTTAATCAGTAATTTGTGCTTTGCAGTCATTTTCCATTTAAATGTACCATTTTTGGGTGTTTTTTCTTTTCAAAATCGCTGAATTTCTGCATTTGCCGTTCAGATACTAAGAAGTGACATGCGATGAGGCACCAGCCCGCTGAGACTCACCTTGGATTGCGCAATACCCATGCAGTCAGACGGTACTGACTCTGTATGTCGGTTCAATCACTTGTACTATATGAGCTGAGTTTACATAATTTAGCAGATGTATATGATGCACAGTGTTTGTTTTTATAAATAACTGTATGTTAGGGACGTGTTTCTTGTGCTGAGCGCTAAACGCCGGCAAAAAAGCCACTGGGTGAGGCCAGCAGTTCTCGTGCCTCATGTTAGGGGGCGCCGGTGAGCCCTGAGATTATGACGCTAAAAAATAATAGAAGAAGTGATAACAAGCGGCAAGTCATTTTCTTCAGAAGGATCAGCGTATGGACTTTATTTACAAGTAAAGGTAAGACGATAATAAGGTTTGTGCTTTTTTTCTATGCTGCAGTTTGTATATGAAAAAAAAAAACATGTTGAAATGATATTTTAAACAAAACACGTTAACTGTTGTCATAAATGGTGAATAAGTTACTCAGTATGGTTCATATGTTTGTAAATCTGACTGATGACGTCAGTGCCTCACCAGCCATTAACCGCACCGCACGTCACTGTTTAAGATATATTCATTAAAAAATATGAGGCTAATGTTGAAAAAAAGTGCATTTATTTTGAAACTTGATAACTTAAAACATGTGAGCAAAAAAAAAAAAAATGCATCATTTGCCCAAAACTTTTCATACAAATGGTTTACATTAAAAAGCTTCAAACTTAGGTTGCATGTTTTGCTCAGATTTTAAACACTGTGAACAATAGAATTAAAACTAAATAAGACAGAAAAAAAAAACACTAACATTCATGCTGTGGCAAAAAGAAGGAATGGAAACCAAGCCCAGTTTTATCCTATTGATGCAAAAATGGTATAAGGCAAATGCAGTCCCGCAACTGAAGCACTGCAGGCATCCTCTTCTCCTCCAAGCAGAAAAAGCAGCTTTTAACGAAAACAAATGCTCACCCATGAAAAGTTCTTTTCTGGTTTGGATTTGTCATTATATTGCAAAAACCCCTTCGTATTTCTAAAAGAAAAATGGTGTCAAAATTCATTTTTTATCATCCAATCATCCATCAATTCACAAGTATTTAGCGGCAGGTTGAATTTAGTTTTAATGAGGCAGAATGTGAGCACGGAATCAATGGACTGTTGAAATTGTTATTTGAAAATCCGCCCATCACAAAAGATTTTGGTTTCCAAAGGATTAAAAAAAAAAAAAAAAAAAAAGATAATTTAAACTGGGCTAAAGAAAAAACAGGGAGAGCCCCACAGAAATTACAGGAAGAACTTGGAAAAAGAAAAATACATACATTTCAGGGTTACTTTTAACATGATTAACCTGAAATAAAAAGAAGAAAAAAAAAGGAAACTGGGGGGAAAAATGAAAGATATATAACCTTATTAACAAAAAAAAGGGTAACTGCCACTCAGCACCGACCGCAATGGAAGTTGTGCGTGTTAAGCTTGTGAGGGAAAACAAGAAAAGGTGGATTTTCAAAGATAATACTTTCATTGATGTTTGATTGACATTACTGTAGGTCCTTTTGATAGATCTTCACTTTAACCCAGATAACTCTGAAGCAGGTTTGAGTGCCTTCTTAAAGTGCTGTGAAACAGTGTGTTGTCTTGTTATCACTTTCAGCATTTAGGATTTTATCACTCTGCCCTCCTTTACATAAACATGAATCTGGTGGAACATTTTTCAAAACACCTCATCTCCATATATATCAATTGAAAAAAAAAATACACAATTGAGACAATATGAAAAAATATTTTGCAAGAGCATCCATACGGATGTCAGTCATTCTTCTTTCACTTTTTGGTAAGCACACCAGTCATGGAAGTTCTCTGTAAAAGTTGCAGAATCCTTAAAAATCTCAGATTTCTTTCTTTCTTTGACTTGCTAAAGACAAAATGATACTGTGGGTATCCCTGAGTTTGGCCTCTTTATTGATCCACAACTCAAGGATATTGCAAATTTGGTGGTGTGACTTTCATGCACAAGACAATGACGGGTCTTGCTGTGTTTTAACTGCTGTTAGCTGGTAACGGAGGCAAAAGTTGAAACTTAATTTGGGAAAAGTCCAAAAGCGTGTTTGCTGCAGGGAAGCTCTAGTTGTTGGGGATGCTCTGCAGGTATGTGAGTATGTGCTGGATTTTCACCAGCCGGTCCTTGAGGCTGGTCATGGAGAGGACAGAGAGCTGGTACCGAGGGTCGATGGGCAGAACAGCCAGAAGCCACCAACAGCATGCTGGACCGTTTGGGGTTGCCTGGAGAAAAAAAAACAAACAAAAGACATGTTTTACTCTCCAATCGTCAAAATGCCCCACAGGAGATTTTCTAGTTAGTCTAACATGTATTTTATTGGGTAAGGGGAAATCCTTACTTATGGACAGAGAGGAAAATGTCTTCTTCTAAATGTCTCAAATGTTTTTCTCTGTGTGGTTTTTCACGTCCTCCCATTCACAAATATAATAAAGAAACCTTATCTTTTTTAATCGCATGCATTCCAGTTCAGTGGACTTTTACTGGACTTTAGGCAGATTAGGCAACACTTGTGTACCAGCTGTCAATAGCTCTTGCATAACTATTTTAATTGTATATGACTAGCCTCCATCATTTTACTGAGGTGCTTCTGCTTCCCTTTGATGCTTGAGAGCTGCAACAAATTCCACTTATGCACAACAGGCGAGCTAATCCGCCGATGCACAACACAAATATAGAAACACGAATATAGTTATACAGCGTGAAAATTAGATGCAAAGCGCAGAGTTTACACAGCTCTGATTCTGAGCTTTTCATGCTCAAACATTTGCAATTTCATCTGTGATGATTTGGTCAGGCAGCCAGCCCTGCGAGGCTCTGAAGAGTTATCAGATCAATTGATTGGTTACACAAAGACTGATTCGAGAATTATGTAGATGAAAGTGAGAGCCAGTTACAAAATATGCTTTGGAAGGATTTGAGTGAGATGTTCTCTGTGTTAGAGATATGTTAGTCTTTAGGGGAGGCAGCTTTACCACTCATCAAACAGTTCTTGTCAACAAAAAAGTTTCCAAGCAAAAGCATTCAGATCCCACTTTGTTCTGAGGGTGCTTCCTTGTGCAGAAGTGGAAATTCTTTGCATGGCAGCGTCGTGACGCAACAGAGCCGGCGGGATTAGACGTAAAGTACCCATTAAGCTCTTTAGCCTACACTGTAAAAACAGTCTGTATTGGCTGTCCTTGAGGCGGGGATGTAATCCCTGTGAGCGCCACAGACCGCACTGGAGTCACAGCTGAGCTCCAAACCATGGCAATCAGATATGAAGACCTCCGAAGCTGGCGATTCCACGTCAGTGTGGGTGTTCCCCACGGTCAATGTGTCATGAGAGTGCTCATTTCAGAACTAGCAATCAGGGCTTCTGTTAGCATTTCCACAACTACAAGCTTTAAAGATGCAGAGGAGGATTATAGCTTTTCTGCAGGTTCTCTTTCTGATAAGAATTATAGTTGTGGAAAAACGATAATCACAAAGTTAGAAATTGACTTCTTTACTGTGGGCTTCAGCTTGACTTCAGTCAAAAACCAACTAGGACATTTTCTTTCATCTTGAAAGAGTTGTTTCTAAGCATTCTGTGAGCTACTCCACAGACTAGTGCCATCATAAAGAGTACTGATTTATCATGGAATGAAATGTGGAAGAACAAGGTTGCTTTTTATTGAAAACAATGGTCTTCCTTTGTGGATCAAACGTCTACAGGTAGCTGTAAACACGAGTGCGTACCTGGATGTCTGCTTCGCGTTCTGGCATTGGTCCAAAGTGCTGCAGGATCTGGTTGTGGAAGCGGATCTTGAGGTTCTGGAACCAGACCTGGGCCTGTTCATACACTGCATCATGCAGCTCCTGCAGCTTTTCCAGTTCATCTGTGTCCTCCACCTGACAAGAAAGTTTGGTTGTCTCTTAATCAACTGGTTTTTCTTTTTAACAGCACAAGATCACAAGTAACTTTCTTGAAGTATTTGAAAAGACAAATGTCCTTAGAAAAGTAAGCAACCATATTCTATTTCAATGAGGACATTCTGCTGAAGGTAAAAATCCTCACGCTGGCTCTTACCCTGCTATCCTGCAAGTATTCAATGTCTGCTGTGCTGTACCCATCCTTCATTCCTCGAGACAAAACCTGGAAACGTTTTCCTCCGATTGTGTCCACCACAGAACGCCCATCGGGGAGGAAATGGACACTCCTGATGATCAGCATGCAGCCATGGTCAGCAAAACTGCAGGGAAGGGAGCAGAGGTTTGATAAGAAACACTTCAATGTTCTGGATCATTAGGAACGGATCTCCCTTTAAGCCTTTGGAGAACTGCTTTTTTAATCTCGCTTACCCCTTTTGGGAGTCACTGATGCACATCCCAAACTGCCGTGTGCCAGTGTCCATGCAGCGGCGAATCATGAGGCGATAACGAGGCTCGAAGACATGCAGAGGACAAGGCACGGTGGGGTAAGCCATGGTACACACAAAGATAGGCACATTCTTAGTCAGGCTGCAAAGAGACAAACACACAAAGGTCAATTTGTCATACGCCACCAGGAGATAACCACATAAAACGACAAATTAGAAAAGACTTCTTACTCAGAAAGCTCTCTGGTTTCTTCTAGATGAGTTTTCGTCCTCTCTGCATAATCGCGGCTCAGGTGTTGTTTGATGAGCACCTCCAGGACTGTGGTTACCATGTACTTCCGACACGCCAAGTACTGGAGACAGCAGGATGAGTAACATCAGAGAGTTAGGCCTGAACTGTTGTGATTTTGAGGCTGTTCCAGGACTGCTGCCTCACCTCTTTCAGGCTCTCTTTACAGAGCGGACAGTGCGGTGTGTGGTCCAAGCAGCGCTCTAAGCAGTTCTTACAAAAGGTGTGACCGCATGGAGTTGTCACAGGCTCATAAAACAATCTGTACAAACACAAAGGATCTGAGTTACAAACGGGCGTTTCTTGACTCGTTTTTACTTTAAAACAAATAACGTAGAAGGCTTTGGTAAAAACAAACAGGCCTCATCCTAGTATTCTCTTACCTCATGCAAAGAGAACACTCAAGGTCACTAGAGTCCAGCATACCCTCAGGAACACTTTTGCAGGTTTTTGCTTTGGAAATGTGTTGTTTGGAGCCTTTGGTGACACCTAAATTAGGAAGAGGGGGAAAAAAAGCTGTTAAACTATTGTTGCAATAAAGTGTTATAGTATGTCTTTTGTTAAAGGCTGCAACAATCATTTCAGTGAGTCTTAACAACACACCTTGCTTCTTGTATTTGCTACTTCCACTGTCCACAAAGCAGGATTCCAGGTCGGACACAGACAGCTTCCTCTTCAGCAGACTTCCCTTGTCCTGGTCGCCCAGCTGAGGAGCAGAGCTGACTCTCTTCAGTCCCTCGTCGCCACTGTTGCAGCCGTGCGTTCGCAGCGATTGAGTTCGGCTCAGACCGGGCCGCTCCAGACTTTCCCAGCGTTTCTGGATAATGACAGATGACAGAAGATGGTTCCCTAAGCTAAGTCATTCATTAAACACGCACATAGCAGTATTTATTCAAAGGTACCTCCTGGCTGTTCACTTGGTGTGCGGAAACGGCTCGGTTCTGCTGTTGGTGTGCTCTCTGAACCGGACACTGTGGTTGTGCTTCTGCCATAAGGGCTTTGCTGCGTAAATGAGGCAACGTGTTCTGAGTGGTTTCCTTCAGGCCGACTTTAATATTCTCATCCGCGGGGGAGAGAAGGTCACACAAGATCTGCAAAAAAAAATAATAATAAATAAATAAAAACACGTTTGTCATCGAATGCACAAGAAAACTCTTTAGCTTCATCAAAACCATTAGAGACAAAGCAACATCTAGTCAGGGGTTAAGTACCTTTTATAAAAGTCATACAGATCAGTCTTAATAACTGGAATGTTCAAACCAAAAACATGCAGTGGAATCTTAACGTGATTTAAAAACCTCTTGGAGGCGATCACCTGACACCAGTTGGAACTACTTGACCTGTGGAAAAGCCTGACCAAAAACAGCTGAGAGGAATCTTTATGTCAGCTGAACAAAGGCAATATTTTATTAACAAGCCATGTCAAAAGGCTCTGATGAAAAGAATCTCATGAAGTTGTGAACTATGTCATTTGGTTATCTATAAGACAGATGCTATTATTGCTTTTTTTTTTTTTTTTTTCAATCTTATGGAGACAGCTCTGAATTTTTCCACGTCTGGTCCATGCAGCAACCGAGAGCAACTGTGTTGTTCTTTGCTATGAATAATGCGACACCAAAGGAGCTCTTTGATTTGGTGTTTCCTAACTGCTGGAACGCCACTGATACAACGTTTGCCTGATGAGCAGATTAAATGCTTTACAAAAAAGGCTCTCCTGTTATCTATCTGGGCCTTGTTTCATAAATGATCGATTTTTTTTGGAGGTTGCAAAAGACTTCAGAGAACTGCAGAGTCATTATTATATCATTTGCAATTCCTATGTAGTCATTTTAGTCCTTTATCAGCTGACTCAAAATGTGGTTCTCGAAAAACATTACTCAAACAATCTGTCAAGATCCCTCAGTAAGTGGCCTTTTCTCTTCAGAATTTTGTTTTGTATCGTCTTTTTCGGATTATAAATCACTCCGGAGTACAAATCAACTAGAAAAGGCATAATAATAGGGGTAAAAGGATCGGCACTTGTGTGATGATTGGGAATCACATCAATAAATTCTATTTATTGTTTGCAAAGGGTAAAGCAACACATTGTCACTTTTACTTTTAAGCAAGTTAATGTTATTTATATTTGATCTCTCTTTTAATCCCAGCAAGGAGATTGCCACACCCCTCCAAAAAACCATGGGGCTGACTGTTATCTGACCCCCATAGACAACCTGTCCAGAGTGTACTGAGACTGTCATCCTCTAGTGACTATCGAGCCCCATCCCCACCCTAAACCCTGATCAAAACAGAAAACTTGAAATGAATGAATGAGGTTTTTGTCTGAATCTGTATAGACAGTCAGACCAAACAGACGCAGACAAATTCATCACACGTTATGCCTCCGCCAGAAGAATAATCATGTTCCTCTAAAAAATGCATGAGGAGAAAGTGTGTCACTTACATAACTACAATAGTGTCTGTGTTCTGTCTATTAAGTGGCACTAATGTCATTATGGGCAGTCACAAGACTTGACCCACTAACTTATGTAAGTCCATGACAAACCATCACAGAGAAGATCCGCTGCATCTTGTTCTGTTCACAGGTTCAGTCAAATGTTCTGACACACACAAAATGTTGGGTTCTCTGATATTAGTCAACAGGAACGGGAAAACTATTTGTAAAAGTTTTAACCCATAGGAACCCAGACCCATTATTTCTTAAAAATAAAATTATGTGCATTTTACCACAAACAAGTGGACCACAGAATCCATTTGTGACATTTTTATTATAGTTACACTGATGTCACCATGAGTTTTGTGGGTTAAAATTGTTTCTCACTTGAGGAAAATAAGATTGCTTTCTTATTGACCGGTCAAACCTCAAAACCTTCAGATCAATAGGTGAGAAACACCTGATGTAATGATGATTGTTCCATCTAACAACAGCAAATAAATCCCTTGAATGGGTCTAAATCTGCTCATATGTGGCAGAAGAACGAATGCAAGCCGTAAAACCTTCACACGACTGTCCTTTTGTTTTGTTCATTCTGTCAGATAATTGTAACCCTCCTCAGCTCCACTCACTCGTCCCACAAACATGAACCTTTGATTAACACAACCTTATGCATCACATCCACGTTAACAGGGTTAAAGCATCTTTTTCCGAAGTAATTAGCAGCTTTTTTTTATGAACAAACCTTTTCCACTTGTCTTTTAGCTCCTGGGAAGTCTTCATTGACAGACAGGCAGTGGAGGAAGACCTGCAGGGATTTGTCCACCTGCCCCATTTCATGCAGCACCATCGCCTTCCTAAACAATGCCTGCAAGAACACAAATGTTGTTGGTCTCCTAAGAATTATGCTTACACCTCACATTAACCCTCAAGCTCGGTCACATGGAGACCAGACAACAGCTTCCTTATGGTGTGTAGGTATTCCTTTGCAACTCTCACTTTGGGATGCAACATATTAAAAAAATGTGGAACTAAACGACAAATTTAAAACAATACATGTGAACATGCTCTCTTGTTTGTGACCTGATAATACGAATGGATTTGACCTTAATCTTTACATTTTCCGCTTTAGTAAACAAAACCCTTGATTAGCATGATACTCTTGGGTAACATAGTTACTCCAATGGAAACAACCCTAAATATAGAAGAGGAGCTAAATGAAATAACCCTGCTTTTTAAAGAAATCGAATTTTGGTACTTTTAGAAGAACTTTAATGATCCTCACAATCAATGGAGGAATAGATCGTTTTGGTGTTCTAACCTTATTTAACCCAAAACATTTATTTTTTGTAACCTCAAAAGGGTATTGGATGGAATATTAAAAAACTGCTGTTTGTGACATACTTCAGCAGAACAAGTGGATCTGGAACAGGATTCTGCGTCCTCTAAAGCCAGTCGGTACTGCTTGAGAGCCGTGTACGCTTCCGCTCTAGACAGTCGAGCCGCCATCATGTGTGGATCTGTAAGAGAAAAATAAATATTCATGCCATGTTTGTTGATATTGTATAATGTTTTAGGAAGAAAAGAGATAAATCATTTACAATTAAGATACCATAAACTTCACACAAACATGAATGTGTGTCATGGACCAGAAAAAAGTATGAGTCTGGTTGCACAAATAAGTTACAGGTTCCTGTAACTGAAAGTTTATCCTTAAGGTCATATATTACATAATCATATCTCCTTATATTTTGCAAAAGTGTTGATAATGTCAGGAAAAAATTGATTTAGTAGGAATTACATAATAAGACTTTAGTTGACTATTCCTGTTCCAAATAAATCATGCTTTTTTTTTTAATGGAGGCAAGGCTTCCAATCAAAGCATACATTTTTAAGCAGCAGTTGATCTTGAAGAATAATCTTCATTTTGCTGGATGATGCTTATTAAACCTGTGTTAGAAATACACAATCTGAACATATGGAACATATTTTAAAAATTACTATTTGCTTATTGATCAGGAAAAAAAACTAAGACGGTCTTAAATTGTTTACATAGTTTGAAATATTTTGTTTAAAAAAATTAATTAAGAATTTTTTAAAGTCTTTTTATATAGGTAACCTAAGCGTTATTAATATACAATTGTATAGTATGTTATTTACAACAGTGGGTTGAAAGTGATACTATATCTTTTGAAGGCTTGAATGTTACTCTAGACTACTATGCAACTGTTGAATCATATCAAATATTCTTACAAAATAATTTCCTCTCAACGGGATCAATAAAGTTTCATTTAATTCTATTCTAATAACCTGATTAACTTGAAAGTGGCTTGCAAACGTTTTTTTTAACTATTGAATTATGTAGGACTTAAAACAAATACTAATTATCTTTTATTTTATTTTTTTTACTTGTTTGATTTTAGCCGGTGAAGATTTTGTCATAGGTTTGAGTTAAAATAAAAAAAAATAAATAAAATTTAAAAAAAAAACATTTCTCCCTCTGTAACGATTGTTGTTGAAAACGCCCGTTTTGCTGCCTTGCTGGCCAAAAAAGAAAAAGAAAGGGGAAAAAAAACCATTTCTCTGAATGTGCGTTTCTAGCTGTAAAAACAATATTTATGAAAGCATGGTTCGTAACAGCTAACACAATTACAAAATACCCCCGCCCCCTTTTTTTAAGTTGCAAAACCTGCCCCAAAGTGTCACGACCTGCCTTACACAACTTTCCTCAACCGCGCATGCGCACTCTCCCCACTTTCATAAGCGAGGCCCTGCCATATCCCGAGATCCCCTGAACCACTTCAGCGTTTGAAGTGATAAATGTGGGTCAACAATGTCACCAAAAGTATCCACTCTGAGCTTGATGACAAAAAAACACAACGTCACAGCCCCGTGAACCCCTGAATTCCACCAGAAAGTCATAAATACCGATGAATAAAGAGCACTGTTGTGACCGACCTTAGACGTGTGTGTGTTATGAGACTCACCTGACCGGAGAACAGCAGTCGCGTGTGAAACAGCTTCTCTGTAGCGTTTTCTTTTACACATGGCGTCCACTTCACTTAATGTTTTCAACTT
The DNA here is from genome assembly GCA_023969325.1 of Oryzias curvinotus. Classification (NCBI taxonomy): domain Eukaryota; kingdom Metazoa; phylum Chordata; class Actinopteri; order Beloniformes; family Adrianichthyidae; genus Oryzias; species Oryzias curvinotus. The sequence goes on from JALJSC010000101.1 coordinate 29,572, forward strand.
CTTCAGCTCCTCCGGGAAACATTTTTCTACAAGTCCGCACAGCGTTACATTCAGTTTCTCCTTGCCGCTGACAGGTTCACAGCACAGTTTGCATTTCGAAAGCAACCGCCGGTGTAAACATCTTCTACAGTACGAGTGTCCGCAGGCTACGGTCACGGGTTCGCCCAAAAAGCCCCGACAGTTGGGGCACTCCAACAACACCGAGTCCTCCCCTTCTTCCTCACCCGGGCCCGTGGGTCCTTCTCGTGCGGCCGTTTTCTTCTTGAAATTGCGGAGAATGCAGTCCACGAAGGTGCTGAGCTGCTCAGGTCGCACGGGGCCATAGCGCACGGCCGCGGAGAACCAGTCAATGGCTTCCTTTAGACAGTCTTTCGACGCCAAAGCGTTTCCTTTCTCCAAAATGAGCTCACAATGGTCCTCCTCTCCTCCTGAGACCGGGTCCGCACCGATAAAGAAGCTCAGTCTTTCCTCCGGTGCCTCCGCCACTTGTGGTTGTAGCGACATTTTAGCATGAACGAGTCTGGGAATGCTATAAATACGCAGCTTTTCGTCTAACTGTGTGTTTATACATGGCGATAGCTGCCGCGGTCTTTGTCAAATTACAGAACTGCTTTTCTCACAGATACTCTGATTGTTACATAAAAAAATCTGCGTCACGTGAACAGCACGCTGAGTCCTGATTGGTCAAAATGTCTCAGTTACAAAACGTGTGCTGTAAAGTTTCATAACTACGGAAGGGACGTATTAAAGTGCGCTGGATGGCGACGCCGTCAGAAACACGGGCTTCAATTATATACAGTTATTATTCCTTATGTGATTTAGAGAACGGCAGGTAATCACATATTACAGCAATGAATACATTAAGAAATCAGAAGTTATCAATTCAACCACAAAGTAATAAAAGCAAACACAGTTATCCTGTCATAAAAAAGAACGAAATAAAAAAGTAATCAACATTTTTAGAATAATCAAAATAATAAATACAGACTAATGGAATCCGACCCAAGTGGATGGAGATAGAAAAGTTGCATGATATTATTTTGCATTTTGAAAAAGCTCACTAAATCACATATTCATTTGCTGTTTATGTACAATTAACAATTAAAGTGGAGAATTTTTTGTACATATTTAAAAGGAAAAAGTAAATATAATGGGGAAAAAAATCACTATATATTTTTTTGCAATAAAACGTTTTTTTCTTGCTTAGCCATCAGAATGATGTCAAACATTAATCATTATAATAGTAAAATATAATGCAAAATGTATGAGCACTCCTTATGTTTACTTAAGGTAATTGAATACTGATTTAACCTATTATACATCACCAAAATTAGAATTTTGCACACAAAAAAGTTTACTTTTTTCCCAGTCAATTAAATGAAAACAATCTATATAAAAATGTCCGTTTTAGGACTTTTTTGTTCCTTTTTATGAATTTGGGTCATAAATAAATACATTTCTTATAAATAAAAAAAAGCCTCACATTTACTGTCTTAGAATATTGGACATTTTCATCAGACTAATCAAAAATGTATGTTTTCATCCCATATTTGTGCCAAGTCCTGCAGCATCACCTTGTTGGAAGAGGGCAGTGTAAAATGCTTTAGAATTTCCTGACAGATGCTTGCATTGATTGTGGACTTCAGAAAAGTCAACAGTCATCTGCAACACCAGCAGATGCCAAGGACCTTAAATCATCACACTGGACTTTAAGCAACATGGATTCTATGCCTCTCCACTTTTGTTCTAGACTCTAGAACCTTGAATTCTAAATGAAATACAAAATTACTCTCATCCGAAAATATGAGTTTGGACCCTCAGCAACAGCCCAGTTCTTTTATCTCTTTAGTCCCAGTTAGAAACTACTAACTTTGTCTTTAGGTTCAAAAGTGGCTCGCTATGAGAAAAGCAGCATTTGCCACTTGTGATGTCTAAATTTATATAGATTTTGTTCGGCAGTCCTTTGAAAGCTGCGGTGATCCCGGTTTCTGTTACAGCTTTTTCTACCACTCATTTTCCTGTAATGCTTCCCTACAGTCCCCTGTCAACAACCAGCTTGCTTTAAGGTGACCCTTTGTTGTTTGCCCTCCTTCTGAATTGTGTCACTGACTGTCTTCTGGACTACTGCCATGTAAGCAGTCTTTCCCATAGTTGTGCAGACCACTGACAAAGACAATAAGACCATTTATAGACTCAGAAACCTTTGCAGGAATCAACTGATTGATTTGGGTAACTCTTATAAGTCTCCAACATAAAACATATTCACATTGATCTAATTTTCTGACACACAGAATTTGGGCTTTTTTTTTTTTAATAAGAGCTATGATATTAAGGATTACAATGTATAAAGACTTGAAATATTCAAATCTATGTGTAATGTGTCTAAATAAAATTCGTTTAACTCCTGGCACAGAGTTAACATTTTCCAATATGTGTTGTCTTCACTTCAAGATAATTAAAATTTTTCTTTTAGCTTTAGATTTCTGATAATTAAAAAAAAAAATACACTGTAGGGAATAACTGATTTTTACTTTTAACTTCATTTAATTTGTACTGCTTAATCCCCATTAAGCAATGTTATTGCGTAATACCCCTATCTAGTGTGAAGAAAGCATAACTACACACACACTCGCGCAGTGACAATAGCAGCACCAATATATTTAATGTTTTCAGTCTGCAGAAATAGATAAAAAAACATTGTGCTGATTTCTTTTCTAAACGATGTATAGTTTATTTATGATGTCATAGAGTGCTGCTGTTTTCCTGCATTATCTGCTGTCTTTCTGTCAAATACTGACCCCAACTGAACTACAGGCAGACAAAGAATACATTGATGGAAAATAAAGACGTCATCAAAATGTCTTCAATAGTTAACAAAAAATGACATTATTAGCAGGAGCTGAGTCATCTAAAGGCACGTGGTGATCAAGGTGTTGTGAAACAGAGCCAGCGCTTTGCGTGCACGTTCCACCTCTCTGCCCGAGTCACCTCTCCTTCTCACACACACATGTGACAGGTAGACAAGAGCAGCTGCAGGGACGGCAGTTCACAGTTTCAGGGTGTTACAAACTCTGTCATATAGCAGATCATAGTAAATCAATACCAAACCATGTTTGTACTGCTTTGCAGGACACGTGTCTGACTTTGCAGCTGCGACTTTGGAAAAAACTTCGCCAAAATAACTATGATCCAAATAAGGATTCCAGCACTTCCTACATTTATTTGATTCCACGTGGCCAGTATCTTTAACTCTATGGAAGTGGAGAACCAGTTAGAGACAGAAGAGCGCGTGCAGAGCTGGAGAATGAGGGGGTGGAGGGGGGCAGTGTGGGCGCGCATTCATGATGTGTGTTACGGAGGAAGGAGAACAATAATAAAATAAGCTTTCCCCCAGAATAAATGCTATTGAGTCTTTATTAAGCTGTTCTGGAGAATCCTGGAGAATCTAAGGATCAGAACAGGGAGGAGGAGGATCTGCCTTGGGTCCCCCGCGCTTTTGAGCACGGTCGGAAAGGGGAGAAAGAAAAAAAAAGTCATGGCGGGAAAGGTTCAACACCACGCTCGGCCATTTAGCTGGAAGTATTTTCAAAAATCGCCCGGTTGCGACAAGAGCCCTGGAGTTTGGCCTGAGAGTGATCACCCCAAATATTAATCCAATCTGTGAGCTTGCTTCTCTTCCACTGACTGATCTCAGCAGCATTGTCCACCATGGTTGATGTTTACGTTCTCGTTCCCGCCTACTTCAACGCAAAATGATGACGTTTGTTGCGTGTCGATGACGTACGGTTCGGAATCAAGTCGCCTGGCCGGTCAGACGGCAGTCGCAATTGAAAAGATCGGATCTGTGTCATTCAGACTGTCATGAAAAGATCGGAATTGGGTCGCATAGGGGCAACAAAATCGGAATTGGGTCGTTTCAGCCTGCAGTGTGAACATAGCCTTAAGGCCCGTACACACCGGGACGAATTTCGCATGCGATATTCGCCGACGTTTAACGCCTCGTGACTAAACAAAGGGCACCAATGTCAGTGTGCACACTGACGCGAAAAAATGCAAAACGTCACTTTTTAAAAAACGCTGTGGGTTCATTTTTTTGTTTTGACGCGCTGCATCAAAAACTATACAACCAATGAGAATGGCGCTTTTGCACACGTGTCTGGAGCTTCTGAAGTTACAGTAAAACACAACTTGGGGGCGCTCAAATACAAAACTGCCTTTCTGAGTGTAACGGGTTCACAAAAGTATTATATAATTACACAAAATTTTATTTTTTTTTATTTAATTTATTTTATACCTGGCAATTGATTAGCATGCCATCAGGGTCCTTCAGACCAGGGTATAAATTCATGCTCCTTCCCCCCCTCTTCCCTTTTTGCCGTTTCTAATCTGGAAGAGGTGAGCATGATGACAATATAGTTCTTTGTATGCAATTTTGGTGCTCATTTGAAATTTATATTTTTAGTTTTGGGGCATTATTGGAGTGCAGCACGTGTTGATGCCATATTTTGTCACAACCAGGTATGTTTAACCCTTTTTTGCCATTTCTAATCTGTAAGAGTTTTGGGGCATTATTGGAGTGCAGCACGTGTTGATGCCATATTTTGTCACAACCAGAAAATAAAGAAAACCGCTCCAAGAAAGTTTCTCCGGTGTCTCGTGGCCTCCTGAGGGTGCACAAAATCACACAACGCAGAGCAGAGACCAGAAAACGGTTACATGAGCACACATACCAGCAAAGAAGATAGACGCCAAGTAGCATCTACACTGCCGCAAAGAAATAATGACGGACATTTTAAAATATCCCCGAAAATGCTCATGATACATTTTCAGCTCTTGTACCAGTCGATAAAACTCACCGTGTTCTTCTCTTCTCGTAACTATGGGATGTACCCAAAATCGGCGTCTTTTCCGGCATCTTTCATCATTCAACAGAACAATAATTTCTTCATCATTGGAACTGGAGCTGGAGCTTGAAATATTCATGTTTTCTTTGCATGATTCTGACAAGCGTGTAAATACTGGGTCTCTTCTTCTGAGTGAAAAGCGACCACTTTGTGTACAGGAGTATTTCTGTTTTACATTAAGCACCATCTAATGTCAGGGAATGTCATTGCATGTTGGCTCGGCTCATCGTCAGCAAAAATCGTGTGAATACAAAAGACGTGGCAAAAAACGCTGGCGAATAACGCCTGGCGAATATTCGTCCCGGTGTGTACGGGCCTTTACACACACAGACACGCGGGCGCGCGCCCCCAGCACACACACATTCCCATTCCACTACAGTGGGTACAGACGATCCAGACTCCATTGCCTTCTTAAAATGAGAAGATTGTAATTGTGCTGCTCCTTCGTGAAAATAAATTTAATATTACAAAAAGAGTTCCCCTGTTGACAACACTGTTGTTGACATCCATTGTTCACGTTGGCTCCACAAACGAGTGATGTCGTTCACCGTTGAGTATTCTTCTGGCTTCTGTGCATGCAGGTCTCGTTTGGGTCGTGTCACGGTCACACTGGAGACCACAAAAGTTCAGATTTACTTGGAAATGTGAACGGTCTTGCAAAAAAAATTGATTTTTTCAAAAAATACGAATTGAGCATTAAGTCCTGCAGTGTGAACGTAGCCCAAGTCACTCAGTCATATGCAGGATGCTCCATTCTGAACCCTGGTCCATTTGATGCAATTCTTTTTCCCCAATGTCTTTCTGATTGCTGTTGTTTTGGCTTCCTGTTGTCATGATCCTGTCCCAGTAAGACAGCTTCATGAATGAAAATCTTGGCTTTAGTTTAGTTTCTTCAGCAGCAATCTGACTTATCATCAATCAAGCAAACAGATTTCCTAAAATTCCGAGTGTTTCAAACTTGAAGCTGTGCGAAGAACAACACGTCTGGTTGTCCTGTTTGTAACAGCTGACAGTTCTATGAAGGTAAAAATGTGTCACAAAAAACGCACTTGTAGATTTGACTTGAGATCTTGTAATATAGAATGTGAAAACTTGTGCATCAAAAATCTGCATCTGTGTGTAAAAATCTTCTGCTGTGAACTGTCCGAATCTGTGAAGACCTTTCTAACTTTACCAAGTTCTCCAAATCCTGCACTCTGATTGGCTGACTCAGCCTCCTCTTACCCTCCCTCCCCCCTAGTCTTATTATCAGACACAGATCAGTTTTGACACAAGTTTCTCGCAAGGAATGTGTCAAAATTCAGAGCGCAGTTGTAGCGCACCTGTGATTTGCGCCAGCAGATTCGAGCACACGCAGAAGCACATTTGAGCAGTTTGTGGTGTTGTTATGGATTGTCATTACACCTTTTGACCAGTAGGTGGAGATAACCACTGATGTATGTAGCTGAGGCTGAGAGAAGCTGCAGAAGAAGAATAAAGTTGGATCTTGAACTGAGCAGGTGTCTACATTTCTTTTCATACAACTCGACCGACACAACATATTGGTGACGAGGATGGCTTTACTGGGAATTTCGCCGCCCCCGGCATTCCTACAGAATCCCGGTGAGCCTACGATCCCTCTGGAGTCCTGGATACGCATTTTCGTAAACTATGTGCTGGCGTTAGCCGACAAGATGGAGGACAAGAGGAAACGCGCGCTGCTGATCCACACTGTTGGTGCGGAAGCCCAGCACATTTTCTACACTTTGCTGGATACGGGTGACTCCTACGCGGATGCCCTGCAGGCATTAATGACATTTTTCATACCCAAGTTGAATACAGTGGCAGAGAGAAACAAGTTTCGTCAGCGGGCTCAACGTGTCGGTGAGTCAACTGCTCAGTATGCTGCTGCCTTACGTGAGCTCGTTACTACGTGCGATTTTGGCGCGCTGGCTGATAACATGCTGCGTGATCAAATTGTTGAAAAAACGAACAACAGGAGGATCCGAGAACGTTTGCTAATGGAAGACAATCTCACTCTACAGAAAACTCTCACATTATCTGCTCAGATTGGAAGTGCTCTTGCAGAAGCTAAAACTATGGCTACACCAGCCTGTGAAGCTGTACTTGGCATGGTGCAGCAGGGGACTTCCACCGGCATTGGGAGGTACAGACACGGTCATGGGCGTCCACAAGCTAAAGCACCACAGAGAAGTCTGCCAAATGGACCTGGGTATGCTGGTAAGATATGTTACTGCTGTGGATCTTCAACACACATTGCAAGTTTTCCTAAATGCCCTGCTAAATCAGCCACATGCAGAAAATGCAGTAAACATGGACATTTTGAGAGAGTCTGCAGGAGTGTGTTAAATAAAGGGAGGGAAGTGTCAGTTGAACAGCCTGACACAATCAAAATATTACTGGTGGAAGAAGAGGACATGACGAGCCTTAACAGCAGGTTGATGTGCAAAGTCTCTATGCGTGCAGCTGAAGGACCTACAATTGCAGTTGACCGGCTGGTCGATACTGGATCTGCAGTTTCCATTCTCCCTATGCGCCTGTACCAGAAGCATTATGGTCATATTCCACTTTCCGCTGCAAAAAGAAGACTAGTTACATTTTCAGGAGAACCTATTTCTGTCTTGGGCTGCTTGGAACTGACAGTGAGCTGTGGAACAAGCTGTGCCAAAATCAATGTGTACGTGGTGTCGACTGGAAACCCACTTTTGGGTTTGGATCTTTTCAATGCTTTGAACCTAGTTATCAGGGATGGCTGGGTCAGTGCAGCTGTGCCTTCTCCAGCTGTGCCTTCTACTTCAGAACATCCATCAGTCTCTGTGCAGTACACAGCTCCTGCAAACAACCTGGAGGAACCCCAAAATAATTCTGACCAACTTGGACTCGTGACGGGTTTTGCCCACAAGGTGAAGGTCAGACCAGAAGTTCGCCCTGTGCAACAAAAGCTGCGTCGCCTGCCATTTGCTGTGCGGGATGCAGTTTCCAAGGAACTACAGAGATTGAAACAAGAAGGTGTCATTGAACACATTGACTCATCCCCATGGGTTTCGCCTATTGTGGTCGTGAAAAGAAAGTCCGGCCGTATCCATTTGTGTCCTGATTTAAGAGAGCCCAATAAAGCAGTGGTTGTTGACAGCCATCCGCTGCCTCACATTGAGGAGGTGTTTCATGAGCTACGTGGAGCACGGATGTTTTCCACCATAGACTTGCAGAATGCTTACTACCAAGTACCCCTTCATCCTGAAAGCAGGGACGTTACAGGTTTCATTACACATGATGGACTGTTCCGTTTTACCAGAGTACCTTTTGGTTTGGCTTCAGCCCCCAGTGCTTTTCAAAGAATGATGACACAGATTTTATCAGGTTTGGATGGTGTTCAATGTTATTTGGATGATGTGATTGTGTTTGCTAACATGCCTGATCTTCATGAAAAGCGATTATAAGCTGTGCTGCACCGGCTGTGCAGTAGTGGGCTGAAACAAGCTGGAAAAGTGCTTGTTTAGACAAACTGAGCTGTCATTTTTGGGGCAAATTGTTTCTGCTGCAGGTATCAAGCCAAATCCTGATCACATCAGTGCTATCACAGATGCTGCTCCACCTTGTGATGCTACAACTCTACACTCTTTCCTGGGCCTCACAGGGTGGTATTCTAAGTTCATTCCCAACTGTGCTTGTGTTGTGGAACCACTTTGTGCCATGTTGCGTAAGAACGCAAACTTCAACTGGACTGAGGAGGCACAAGTGGCTTTTGAGAACGCTAAAAAACTGATAGCTACTAGCTCTGCTCTTTCTCCGTTTGATCCAACTCTTCCCACCATAGTTACCACAGATGCATGTGATTATGGTATTGGTGCAGTACCTACCCAGTGACACGGGGACACAGAAAAAACCATTGTGTTTGCTTCACGGTCTCTTAGTGAGTGTGAAAGGAAGTATACTATCATTGAGAATGAGGCGCTCGCTTGTGTTTGGGCTGCTGAACGCTGGCGCACATATTTATGAGGTAAACACTTTACGCACAGACCATAGCCCACTTACTACGCTGCTATCTACTAAAGGTTTTGGACGAGTAGGAATGCGGATTGCTAGATGGTCAGCTCGCCTCATGTGTTTCAACTACACTGTAGAGTATAAACCAGGTCGTGAGAACGTTGTGGCAGACTGTTTATCTCATTTACCTGACTCTTCTCCTCCACCAGATGAGCTAGAAGAGGACATGGTAGCACTGGTGGCTAATGTGGACTTTGCAGCTGTCACAAAAAAACAGCTGATCCAGGCCTGTCTGGACTGTCCTGTGTTGCAACAGGTTCTACTTTATCTTCGTGATGGTTGGCCATGTAATGCAAAAGGTCTTGACCCAGCTCTTTTACCCTACTACCGCATCCAAGCAGAGTTGGCTGAAATAGACGGCTACCTGATCCGTGGATCTCATCGTCTTGTCGTTCCCACCTCACTGCAATCTCGGCTTATACAGCTAGCTCACGACACAAACCAAGGCATTGTTAGGACCAAACAACGTTGTAGAGAGCTCTATTGGTGGCCTGGTATGGATGTGGAAGCTGCTGTTAAATCATGCACAACCTGCTCCCAGCATGACAAAACTGCTATAACTAGAGCTGCCCCCTTACAACCGGTTCCCTTTCCCAGTACAGCATGGGAAAAGGTAGCTATAGATATAGTGGGACCCTTTAACTCTGCTTCAGCTGACTGTCGTTACGCCATCACACTGATAGGTTACTACAGTAAGTGGCCTGAAGTAGCATTTCTCTCAAATGTGACTACTGCGACTGTCACTTCGTTTCTGTCTGCTGTGTTCAGTCGTGAAGGTAACCCCCTCGAATTAGTGACTGATAACGGTTCTTGTTTTGTTTCTGCTGAGTTTGAGGACTTCCTCGCTGCTCGCGACATTACACACTGCCGCAGCTCCAACTACTATCCTCAGAGTAACGGTGAAATAGAAAGGTGGAACAGGGTGTTTGTAAACTGCTTACAAACAGCGGACATTCAAGGTCAGCCGTGGCTGCCCTATGTTACTGACTTTCTCCTTGCTTATCGGGCTACTCCTCATGCCATAACTTCAGTTTCCCCAGCTGAACTGCTGCATGGCCATCCCTTTTCGCACCAAACTCAACATAAAGAACATGGCTCCTCCACATGCAACTTCTCAGATGAAATGTGGGACGTTGAGCAATATTGTTGCACGACGTCAAGCTAAGATTAAACAGTACACAGATAAGCGACGTGCAGCACAAACTGCAAACTTTCCATGTGGTTCCTATGTGCGGATTAGGAAACCTGGTTTTGTGAAGAAAGGACGTTCCAAGTTCACACAGCCACTTCAGGTTTAAGCACAGAAAGGTCCTTCGACTTTCAAACTCTCAGATGGCAAGGTGTGGAATGCTATTCATTTGTCCCCAGCATCACCTACCATTGCTGCAGAGGCTCATGACAGTTCTGTACAGCCTGAGGAGGTGTATTTACCACCTTTTACTCCTTTACCTTCTCCTCCGGGGTGCCGGCGTGGTCGCAGGCATGTTCTGCCTCCTACCTGGCTCAGTGATTACGTCACTTAAGTGTTTTGTTTTTTTTCAGGGGGATGACAGGTTATGATAAACTGTTACAAATGTTTTTGTTATTCCTGACTTTGACATTGGTTGTTAATAAAATTTCATATTACCAAAGTTATATATATATATATATATATATATATATATATATATATATATATATATATATATATATATATATATATATATATATATATATATATATATATATATATATAAATTTGATATTACCAAGGTCATATATTTAAGTTAAACATTCTGGCCACAGCTTATCTTTCACAGTTACCCTTAAAGGAGATTAAATATCATTAACCTAATGTTCAGGGGTTAACTCAAATTGACAATTCTGTTTCTATCTGTATTTTTGTTATTCATAACATTTGAAAGGTTATGGAGTCAAATGTTTCCTCTTATGGAGAATCCTCTATTTGTTAAAAAAAAAAAAAAAAAGGGGGGAGATATGTGGTGTTGTTATGGAGTTTCATTACACCTTTTGACCAGTAGGTGGATATAACCACTGATGTATGTAGCTGAGGCTGAGAGAAACTGCAGAAGAAGAATAAAGTTGGATCTTGAACTGAGCAGGTGTCTACATTTCTTTTTGTGACAACACAAGCGGTTCAGGACACACCAAACAAAAATTAAGGACTCAACCAAGTGGAGACGTGGTTCTGGCGTAAAACTAGTTTTAATATCAATAATTAAAACCAGGGTAAAACCAGATAAAAATTATAAAAGAATAAAACCAGAGACCAGATAAAAACAGTAAGAACCTCATAAAAAATAATTAAAACAGAGTAAAACAAACGAGAGCCTCAAGCCACCTGTTTATAGCAGGGGTACACAAGCAACACTGGAACCAAACAAACAATACCCTGTAGCATGCAGGGGTATAAGGTGCAAACACACAAACAACACAGCAAACCAGTGAAGTCCAGCAGGGTCTGTGTACCCAGGTCCTTTGGTTACAGGTGGTCAGGAAGCGGAAGGTGCACACACACACACACGTCAATACCAGCCTCCAACTCCCAGGAGCCCCTGCACATCCACGTGGTTGGCCGTAGACGAAGTGGGAGGGGGGGGGAGCAGACGCCGCTGTCAGCGACTCCCTTGTCAGACCGCCAAAGTGGAGGGGGGAGGCCGTGTAGAGAACACCTATAAAAACGCTAAAAGAACTAAAACTTTGTAAAGCAGCGGCAGCGGGTTCCACCAATCCCCCTGTGGAGGCAAACAGAAAACAGGCAGCAGGGCATTACCTCCGCAACCAGAGGACATGCAGGGCGAAGAGGCAAACATCACACACATACCAGTCAGTGGGGGATATCACGAGGAACCAGAGCGATGCGCTCCGTTCCCATTGCGCCTCCACTCCAGTCACACGCCCACCAGGTGTATGACCTGGAGTGGTGACATCCACAGCACTGAAAATAAACAAGAGACCTCACAAATGCAGCAAAACTGATGGGGAGAGATTGCACAGGCAGCAAGACCGGCTACCATACCTGCACTTCCAGGGGCAGGAACCCAGGGAGGCAGTCTCAGGCAGGAATGAGCAGCAGCCAGCTCAGTCCTGCTATATAGGTGGCCTGGTGCTAATCAGCAGCACCAGGACTGGAGTGCCTACACCTGGGAGCCCAATTAACTCATCCTGCTACATTTTCATACAACTCGACCGACACAACATATTGGTGATGAGGATGGCACAGTTGTAATCACAGATTTGAAGCTGTAACTATAAATGAACACATACAAATGGAAATTTGTCAGTTCACAGCAGAAGATTTTTACCCACAGATGCAGATTTTTGATGCACAAGTATTCACATTCTATATTACAAGATCTCAAATCAAATCTACAAGTCCGGTCTTTGTGACACATTTTTACCTTCATATTCTGTAATGTTCGTGTTTCCAAAATGATGAAGAGGCAGTTAGCTTCCAGTCACTTCTTTTAATAGCCACGTTGTGCTACCTCCACCATGACACTTTCTTCTTCTATGCAATCACTTTTAATACCAACTGGTAGAGACACCTAGTGGTCAACATACGTTATTGCATCATATCACAACATCCCTTTTTTTCAGAGGTAAAATGCAACACCAGAAATTATCAAAACATCACAACAGTGATAATTACTTTTGCACCAAAACTAACCACACTTAACATAAACCAACATACATATGTTCAACAAATTACCATGTCTGTCATGGAAATTTCTTTCTCACAAGTTCAGTCTGTCAGGTTTCCTAATTTCCCTTGAGGATCTTCTCAACTCAGGAGTTGGAGTGTGTGCATCAGTGTAATTGTCCATCACAGGTGTATGAATCACCTGAGGTTCATCACAGGTCACACTGAGCTCACCAACTATGAGGTTCCATTTGTGCCAAAAATCTGTTTTTGTGTCCACTGTCTATGTCTTTGGTCGTCTCACTTTGTCGTCTCACTTTGTCGTCAGGACTTAGCAACCGTTGCTACTGTCGATAGCTCCGGTCGTTAGCTACTGTCATTAGCTACTGTCGATAGCTACTGTCGATAGCTACTGTCGATAGCTACTGTCGATAGCTCCGGTCGTTAGCTACTGTCGTTAGCTACTGTCGATAGCTACTGTCGTTAGCTACTGTCGATAGCTACTGTCGTTAGCTACTGTCGATAGCTACTGTCAGAAAAGTCCTTTGTACAGCCGGTAAATTTTTTCCTGTACTACCACGGAACGAAAAAGAAATGTTTATCAAAGCAGACGTCAGGGTTAACCATGACAACACGTTTTTAAGATGAACTTTATTTTGATATTCCCTCAAACGCGTATTGCCAGAAAGGGGGGGGGGGCATGCATACAATGCTTGACACGAAAACAAAGTGGCGCATTACCGCCACCACCTGATCTGGAGGCGAACTACTTCTATTTAACGCGGAGAATGACACATAATAAATATGAACATTTTACGAAGACTATTTATGAATGTGCTGTGTTCTGATCATGAAAAACGTGGCTGATTTATTAATAATAAAATTACAAACACATTGGTGTTGATTTAATGTATTTGTTCAGAAATAAACCCTCAAGTCATTAGTCCATGGCAATATTTATTTTTTTTTGCCGCTGAACGATTTACGGGGGCCTTGCAAGGAGGCCTTTAAAATATCTTCGATGAGTTACCTTCTCAAATTTTAGTGGGTCGAGTCACTAATTATGAATATAACAGTCGAAAACTGACTGGTTTTTGAGCTTTTCTTTTTAATCTATTTATGTGACCATGAGATGGCGCACTCGGGACCAGTATAAGGCTCTTATTAGCCCGTCTGATCCTCGTTCATCCATCAGATTTGTAACAACATATTTTATAAAGATCAGTCATTTTTCAAAATAATTTGAAATAATAGTTTCATCACAAGATTAAATTAAAGCCATACTCTAAATAACTCTAAACGGGAACGTGAAACCGTTGTACGCATGCACCCCCCCCCCCCCCCTTTCTGGGAGTGCGCGTTTGCAGGATTGTCTATAAAGGTTTTTTTTTTTTTTAAGTGTTTTGTTCCGTGATAATACGGGAAACAATTTATCGACCGTACAGAAGACTTCTCTGACGACCTTTGCAAAATTTGAAATACAACAAGATCTAAGGACTCGACATGGTGAGAGAACGTAGCAAACGACACTAGCAACAACAGTTGCTAAGGACTTTCCTGACGACACGGGTAACGACGTAGCTAACGACACTAGCAACAACAGTTGCTAAGGACTTTCCTGACGACACGGGTAACGTCGTAACTAACGACACTAGCAACAACAGTTGCTAAGGACTTTCCTGACGCCGTAGTGAGACGACACGGCAAACCACAATAATGAATACAATAAAGCGTAAACATCACAAAGCAAATACAAAGTAATAATCAAAGAAGCATGGGCATGCAGAAGATATTGCATAGTAGTTTAATAGATATGAACCAATGTTCAATGAACTCGTTTAATAGACATAGACAATGGACCAAAGACATAACAGTGGACGCAAAAACACATTTTATAGACATAGACAATGGACCAAAGACATAACAGTGGACGCAAAAACACATTTTTATAATTTTGGCACAAACGGAACCTCATAACCAACACTCTCTTGAGGTGTTTTCAACAGACTGCGACAATTGCGTCTGAGGATTTGTCCATCGTTTGTTTTCACAGTATATGATCGTGGAGTGACTTCTTGCAGAACAGTTGCTCTGGTACTCCATCCATCAGCATCCTCAATTCTGACAGTGTTGTTGGTTGTCAAGGGAGGAAGATGTTTTGTTGTCATGTCATAGAATGATTTCTGCCTCATCTTCTGCTGTTGTATGTTTAATCCATGCAGTATTCTTTTCCTTTGATGTGCCGCTCAGATGGTTTGGTAAGGTGGTTCTCAGTTTCCGCTTCATCAGTAGTTCAGCTGGTGACAGACCGCTCTGAAGAGGTGATGCTCTGTAACTCAATAAAGTCAGGTATGGATCAGAGTTGCTGTCAGCTGCTTTCTTTAAGAGTTGCTTCAGAATGTGAACCCCTTTTTCTGCTTGTCCATTTGACTGTGGATTATGCGGACTTGATGTTACATGTTTAAAAGCATACTGCTCAGCAAACTGCTGCCATTCTTTGCTGTTGAAGCATGGGCCATTGTCGCTTATCACCATGTGTGGAATCCCATGCCTGGCAAAGATTGATTTTGCATGAGTTATGACACAGTTTGAAGATGAGTTTGTTAATAACGCCATCTCAGGGAAGTTTGAGTAGTAATCTATTACCACTAGATAGTCCTTGCCTCTGAGATGAAACAAATCCATTCCAACTTTATGCCATGGGGCTACTGGTAACTCAGATACCACCATAGGCTCTTTGCTCTGCTTGCTCCTGTGTTTCTGGCATGTTTCACATTTGCTTATGAATGTTTCAATGTCTTTGTTGATTCTAGGCCAGAAAACTGACTCTCTCGCCCTCCTTTTGCACTTTTCAATGCCGAGATGACCCTCATGTATTCTGTGTAACATGTCTATGTCCATTCTCAAAGCCTGCGGGATCACAATCCTGCCCCTTTTCAAAAGCAAGCCATCCACAACACTAAGTTCACCTCTGACATGGTAAAATTGTGGACTTGCACCAACTGGCCATCCTTCATCCATGTTCCTCAAGACATGCTGTAACTGCAAATACTTTACTGTAGCTTCCGCTATTTGTCTCGACTTTGTGTCGGACACAGCCAGTGCAGTCGACACCATGTTCACATGACACTGGATGTCTCCTTCCGTTGCACTCACACTTTTGCCAGCAGGTGCCCTGGATAGTATGAGGTTCCGTTTGTGCCAAAATTATAAAAATGTGTTTTTGCGTCCACTGTTATGTCTTTGGTCCATTGTCTATGTCTATTAAATGAGTTCATTGAACATTGGTTCATGTCTATGTACTACTAAGCAATATCTTCTGCATGCCCGTGCTTCTTTGATTATTGCTTTGTATTTGCTTTGTGATGTATACACTTGCTTTATGCTTAAAACTTTGCATTTGTCTTTATTATTGTCGTTTGCCCATGTCGTCTCCTTACGGCGTCAGGAAAATCCTTAGCCAAACCGTTGCTAGTGTCGTTAGCTACGTTGTATCTCCATGTCATGTCCTTAGATCTTGTCGTTTTTCAAATTTGGCCAAAGTTGTCAGAAAAGTCCGGTAACTTGTTTCCTGTACCAGCACGGAACGAAACATGTAAAAAAAAAACAAAAAACTTTATTGATATCGCTGCAGAAGCGCATTGCCAGAAGTGGTGGGGGGGGTGGGGTCCATGCGTACAACGGTTTCACGGTCCCGTTTAAGGTTATTTAGTTTTAATTTAAGAATGGCTTCAATTTAATCTGGTGGTGAAACTATTATTTAAAAGACTTTTGAAAAATAACTGGTCTTTATCCAACATGTTGTTAAAAATCTGATGGATAAACGAGGAGCTGTGGCACCCAAAAGAGAAGTATACTGGTCCCGAGAGCGCCACCTCATGATCAAATAAATACATAACAGATTAAAAAGAAAAGATCAAAATCCAGACAGAGTTTGGCCCGTCTGCGCCTCGTTTATCCTCCCAATTTGTGACAACATGTTTGAAAAAGATCAGTTAATTTTTAAAAGACTTGAATAATAGTTTCATCTCCAGATTTAATTGAAGCCATACTATAAATAACTTAAAACAATTGGCAAAAGTCGCTTCGGGAACGTGAAAGCATTGTACGCATGCACGCGCCCCCCTCTTTCTGGCAATGCGCGTTTGGGGGAATATCAATAAAGTTCATTTTAAAAACGTATTTTTCATGGCTAACGCTAGCGCCGGCTTTAATAAACATTTTTTTCCTTCCGTGGTAGTACAGGAAACAATTTACCGGACGTACAAAGGACTTTTCTGACAACTTTGGCAAAATTTGAAAAACGACAAGATCTAACGACACGACATGGGGATACGCCGTAGCTAACGACACTAGCAACGGTTGCTAAGGACCTTCCTGACGACAAGTGAGACGACAGAGAGTAACGACAATAACAAAGACAAATAAAACGACAAGTGAGACGACAGAGAGTAACGACAATAACAAAGACAAATAAAACGACAAGTGAGACGACAGAGAGTAACGACAATAACAAAGACAAATAAAACGACAAGTGAGACGACAGAGAGTAACGACAATAACAAAGACAAATGCAAAGTTTTAAATATAACGCATGAACCAATGTTCAATGAACTCGTTCAGTAGACAAAGACAATGGACCAAAGACATAGACAGTGGACACAAAAACATATTTTTGGCACAAACGGAACCTCATAGGATAGAGCGTCAGCGAGGATCAGATTTTTCCCTGGAGTATAAATCAGATCAAAATCATACCTCTGCATCTTCATCATTAACCGCTGTATCCTTGGCGACATCTCATTCAGGTTCTTTTTGATGATGGAAACCAGTGGTCGATGATCAGTCTCAGCTGTGAAAGATGGTAAGCCGTACACATAGTTATGAAACCGTTCCAGACCATATGCCAGTCCCAATCATTCTTTCTCGATCTGTGCGTATCGGCATTCAGATTTGGTCATAGTCCTTGAAGCATAGGCAACTGGTTTCCAGTGCTCACCCTCAGCCTGGAGTAAAACAGCACCGATGCCATCTTTAGAAGCATCTGTTGACAGCTTTATCTTCTTGGTGTGGTCATAAAATGACATCACTGGTGCAGTGGTCAGCGTGTTCTTAAGTTGCTGCCACTTACGCTCATGTCTAACCGTCCATTTAAATTTCCTCTCCTTGTGCAGAAGCTCACACATGCATGACGTCCTTGATGTTAGGTTGGGAATGAATTTGCCCATAAAGTTGACCATTCCCATGATGCGTAACACTCCTGTCTTGTCTGTGGGTTTTGGCATGTTCTGTATTGCCTGTATTTTGTCTTGATCAGGTTGAACACCACTTGCTGACAGTATTTCTTCCACACCAAACTCACACTTGTTTTTGTTAAGTTTTGGTCCATACCTTTGTATACGATCCATCACTCTGCACAGTCTCGCATTGTGTTCTTCAGCTGAGGACCCCCATATGATGATGTCATCAATGTAGACTCGAACTCCTTCCAAATTCTCGATGATCTGCTCCATCGCTCAGTGAAAGATTTCAGGTGCTGACTTTATTCCAAATGGCAGTCTGAGAAAGCAGTGGCATCCAAAGGGAGTGTTAAAAGTGCAGTACTTTGTGCTGCTTTCATCCAGCTTCAGCTGCCAGGAACCTTGTGAGGCATCGAGCTTTGTAAAATATTTGGCACCTGACATTTCACTGATGATTTCCTCACGTGTGGGTATTTGGTAGTGTTCTCGTTTTATGCTCTCATTTAGGTCTTTAGGGTCCAAACATATTCTCAGCTCTCCATTCTTCTTCTTTGTGATGACCATTGAGTTGACCCAGTCTGTTGGTTCATTGACCTTTTTGATTACTCCTAATCTGATCATTCTGTCCAACTCTTTCTTTAGGCCTTCTTTCAATGGAGCTGGAACTCTGCGTGCTGCATGCACTACTGGTTGAGCATCGTTCTTCAACTGTATTTTATAGGTGAAGGGCAAAACACCAAAACCCTTGAACACATCTGAGAACTTCTGGACTATTGCTTCCACAGAGTCTTTTACTGGGCTTGTGGTTGGGATGATTCTGTATATTCTTTTCACAAGTCCCAATTCTTCACAAGCTTTGTCACCAAGAAGTGATTCACGTCCCTCATTCACAACAAAGAAGAACAGGTGGTGGACTTTTCCTTTCACTGACACACTCAGTCTGTATGTGCCCAAACACTTACTTGGCTGTCCATTGTAATCTTTCAGTCCAGAACTTTTCCTCTTTATTTCTGGTTTATTTTGCATTGCATTTATGTCAGCCATGTTGATGAGATTTGCTTTTGCACCCGTGTCCAATCTCACAGTGACTACAGTCCCATTTATCATTAGTGGAGCTAACCATTTATCTTCTTTAGTGACATCATTTTCCTTGTGTGGATTATTTTCTTGTTCATTTTCACAGTTTACAATTCCCACAAAGAAAGTGTCACCTAGCTCTGGCCCTTCAATTAAGTTTACAGTCTTTCCTTTCCTCCCCTCTTTTCGTTATGAGAAACACTGCTTGGCGAAATGGTTCTTGCCTTGGCAGTTGGAGCATTGCTTACCAAAAGCCGGACACTGTCTGGGCTTGTGCTGTGAACCACATCTCCTGCAGCTTAACTCCTCCTGCTGCTGCTGTGCAGGCCGAGTCTGCATGCGTCTTTTCCGCTGAAATGTCACCTCTCCGACCGCTGCAGTACTGTTGCTCACCTGCGCTGAGGCGACCGCAGACATCTCATTAAACGTCTTTACATGTTTGTGGGACAATTCACTGGCCTGGCAGATCTTAATGGCCCCCGGCAGCGTCAGTTCAGTCTCTCAAAGCAGCCTCTCTCTGATCTTGTTATCCTCCACGCCGAACACAATCTGGTCCCGAATCATGGAGTCCTTCAGAGTCCTGAAATTACAGGACTGTGCTTTTAAACGGAGGTCGGTCAGGAAGCTATCAAACGGCTCTTGTCCCCTCTGCGTCCGCAACCGAAACACGTATCTCATTTTTCTTCGGAGAACAGTGCGCGTCAAACCTGCCCATAACAACATCCAACTTTTCTTCATCACTGGGATTGTCGAACACGAACGTGTTGAATATTTCAATGGCCTGTGGCCCTGCTATCGTTAGCAGTAAAGCGACCTTTCTAGCATCTGGCTTCGTTTCCAGTCCCATCGCTGCAACATACAGCTGGAATTGCTGTTTGAAGGTGCGCCAGTTTTGTCGACATTTCCCGTCAATTTCAAACTCTCCGGTGGTTTCAAATCCATGTCGACTTTTAAGTTTTACTCCTGGTACCATGTAATGTTCGTGTTTCCAAAATGATGAAGAGGCAGTTAGCTTCCAGTCATTTCTTTTAATAGCCACGTTGTGCTACCTCCACCATGACACTTTCTTCTTCAATGCAATCACTATTAATACTGTAGCAAAGCTACTAAGAACGAGGCGGAGATAGGAACTTTGTGGAACTGGCTTTTATTCAGGCCCAGAACAGTGTAACATGCAGTGGGCTCATTCTCCTCGCCCCCCTCCTCCCTTACGGTGCAGGACAAAATAAACACACCAGGGTAAAATAACTAACACCGAACAGAAGAACAGTCAGACAATAAAACCCATGAATTAAACCCACACACCCACTCAGATTAGGTCAAAACCAGCAGAAGAAATTGCATCCCACAATTCTTTGAGCTACCAGATCTGACAGCAGACCAATGGGTGTGTGACCGTCACTACAATACCAACTGGTAGAGCCACCTAGTGGTCAACATACGTTATTGCATCATATCACAACAATTCCTGCTCCTGTTCGATTTTCTGTCTGATGGTTTAAACACCATCCGTTTGTTGCGGTGTCTGTGTGTGCTTAGCGGCGCGCATGCCACGGGAGAGAAGGGGAGGGGCGCGTGCAGGTGGAGATGGGAGTGTGAGCACGGAGCGGAGGGGTGTGCGTGGAATATATTGTGTGTTCGGAGGACGGAGCACTAAAATCAAGAGAAGTCGTCGTTCCCAGAATAACGGTTTTGGAGTCTTCTTTAATCCGCTCTGGAGGTTGAGGGTTCGAAGAGGGAAGTGAACCCCGAAGGCCCTGGAGGAAATCTCCCCTGAGAAAAAGAGAAGTCATCGCGCAGCGAAAGGTTCAACATGTTGATTCTTATGTTTTTTTTTGTTTGTTTGTTTTTAATAATTTTGAATGCGCCGTGACACCAATTGCGGTAATAATAACAAAAAACAGACAAAATAATAACGCAGTAAAAAGCCGTTGTCCATCTGATCGAAGCGTCCGACCCGAAACGCGCACGCGGTATAGAAAGTTTTTGTGCAGGAAAGACCTTTGAGCTTCAAGGTTCTGTTCTCAAGAAATTAATATCAAAAGTCTTCATTGTTGACAGAAGTCCGCATTATAATCCCCTCTACCATTAAATAAATCTGTAATCAGGACATCATGTTTCTAAAAAAAAAAAAAAAAAAAAAATACACTCACCGAAAAAAAATCAAACATAAGAAAAAAAAAATCAAACATAAGAAAAAAAGGCTGAAGCTCCAATAGTGACAGTAGAAACGTCTCATCCACCATCAAATCAAATCAAACCAAACTTTATTTATAAAGCACTTTTCATTTAAAATATAACACAAAGTGCAAGAGAATGTTGCATTAGAATTCAATGTAAGAAACTGTTACAATGTTTAAAACATGCACCGTCTAACGAATTATGCGAGAAAATGTACGAAAATTAACATTTTTTTTAAAATAATAGTTAAAGGAAAAACTTTAAAAAGACAGCTTTTAAGAAGCAGACTGTAATCTCCATACAGCGAGTTTAACAGGTTTTTAGCTTTAATTTCATCCAACCTCATTTTCTGTCGCAGACATTGAACGCCTCATCTCCAAGTTGTCGGTCACAAATCTGATTTGGGGCAGAAATAAATCATTTTCTTTGTCCGCAGGCTTGCTTTGAACGGCGGGAGTCACTTGACCCTCTTTCTTGGGTGTTTTAATGATTTCTGTATGTTTTTTAGCCGATTTTGTTTGTCTTCTTTTGGGACATTTTAATTTATTAAAAAAAAAAGAAAAAAGAACTTGGCGTTGCTAGGCAACAGCGCCTTCAGCGGCTCCTTGGAAAGTAGAGTTTTTTTTCCCTCAATTTCCCCCTGATAGAGAAAAGAAACAGCTGCTTTAACGGAGGGTCTTCATTTGAATTGACATGATAACGAAAAACCAGCAAAAATGCATCAAAACTGTAAAATAACACAAACTGTTTGTCTACCTAAACAGTAATCACTTTATTAGAGTACTGTCTCAGTATAAGTTACATCTGGATTACTTCTCAGTTACTTTAAAACAACAGCAGAGCATTTTTACCTTCAGACAACTGGATTTGAATGTTTTCGTCTGATATTTTCCTTTTTTTTCAATGTCTGGGGGGTGGTGGAAGACTGCATCCCGTCCACCAGATCCTGTACAAGTGACCCCACCTGACCCGACCCCCTCCGCAGCCAAACCCGCTGAGCTCCCTGGTCTGACATGAGTGAGAAGAAGCAGTGCCAGCCTGTTCCGGAGGGCCCGGCTCCGGGTCGACAGCGGTCCCCCCGGAAGCCCAAGTGCTTCCGCTGCCGGAACCACGGCTTGGTGACTCCCCTGAAAGGCCACAAGCGCTTCTGCCCCTGGAAGGATTGCGCCTGCGCCAAATGCAAGCTGATTGTGGTACGCCAGAGAGTCATGGCGGCGCAGGTGAGCCCCGCCAACTTTGTCCAAACTCTGATTCACAAACATTTATCCACCTGTTTGTGTTTTTCTGACGTTTCAAATATTCAAGAGAAGTGAACTTTGAGCCTCAATGAAACCGTTAGCGAGCATGGTTCTGGTTCTGGTTCCGGATCTGTTTGCTCATTAAAGACACATTTTCAAAGTAAATAATTTTTAAAAGAAAAGCTGTTTCTTTATATTTGTGACTAAACGACAACCATGTGAGTTTACCCGATAAGTAGCAAAAGTCAAAACTAAATGATAAATTATTTATGCTATGATAGTTATCATTTTTTGATAGAATTTTTTTTTTGTCTAAACAAGTGATTTTGATTTATTTTAAACATCTGCTGACTGCAAAGATGCCAGAATTTGGACCGATTTATTGTTTAAAATTAAACAGGAAACAGTTTTTATACCATTTTATTTAAATGATACTAAAGGGGTTTTCAAAGTAAACATCTCCTTTTCTAGTTAGACTTTTATCTTAGAATGTGAAATTAAACTAAAGTAGTTCATTTAAGCGTCGTTCACAAACTTAAAGCAAAAATGAGTTTTTGTTTTCTTGAAGAGTGTCTTCTTCAGTTTGAGCATCCTGTAAATGAAATGAAAATTACACATTTGTTTAAAGTAAAATGTGATTTAAATTTTGCTAGAGAATAAATATTAGTAATATGTTATTGCAACAGAGAGGTGGATTTACGTCTCATTCAGGTAACAGGTAAAACAGAAAAACTAAAACAATTGTATTTATTTTGTGATAGAACTATTTTGTCCCACTGTCCTTAAATGTGTCAAAATGCTGCATCAAACCAAACCTCATTTGTACAGATTTGTCTCTGCTCAGGTTGCCTTGAGGCGGCAGCAGGCTCAAGAGGAGCTTGGGATTTGTAGTCCAGAGGCTTCGTCCGGCCCTGAAGTGGTGGTGCAGAATGAAGCTGGATCCGACTGTCTGTTCTCCATGGAGGGACGATCCGGCACGCCAGCCGTCCCCCCCAACCATCTGTCTGCCGCAGGTACAGCTTTTCACTCTGGCTCATTCTGATCGGACTTTTCCCAAACTTTACCTTTAGATTCACCCAGAAACATCCAAAAACATCCATAAGCCAGAGACTTTGACCTCAGAAAAAAAAAAAAAATTAAATGGTAAAATCTCCTTTTAACACTAAAAAAACCTTGTTTGTAACATTGGAGAAGATTTGTGTTTGGTTTTCAGTAAATGAAAACAATTTTGATCATAACTGAATAGTGATTTCTAAAAACATTCCTTTTTCTGGGCTGTTTCTCTGAAGAACAGCTTAACAGTTGTGTAACTCAAGAAATCACCATGGTAACGCAGCCTTTCCTGTTAAGCTGCACGAATGAACGCTTCTTCTAAAAGCGGGAAAGCTGCTGCAGGTTGGAAACCGACATGAAAGCTGCTGGAGAACCACTGACTTTAATGCTTCATTATGTGAAGAAAACCAAAGTTTGTTCAGAAGAAATGATGAGGAATAAAAATGTAATCTATACTACTTTTCCAAGATGCTTGGAGTGGGAATAAATTAGTTTTAAGCACTACAGACAAAAGACAAAAGGGGTAAACATTGATGTGTCAAACTTAAGTCATGATTTGATTGGAAAAGAACAGAAATAAATGAGATACATGCAGATATGTCCACATGCATAAAATGATGCCATGAGAAGTAGTCTTGATGATAAATAGATATATGTGTACTTATACATACAGTACACAACACAAGGACTCCAGTAAATGGGAACTTTGTCAGAAAGAGTTGAATTGCTTGAATGTGAGGAAGTAAACTCTATCTAAACTTCTAGAATCTCCCGCCGTCGTGCCACTCTGACTGGTGTAAAGGTGTGAACTCATCTGCAGATACAGCAAAGGATATATGTGTATATATATATATGTGGCGGCGCTTGTGCACAATGTCTTCATTATGTGAAACAAAGAAATCGGTGTTTGCCTGAGAAGAATGTGGCCTTGCAGATAAGAAAAGAACAGCAGATAGCAAGTAATTTATCTGCTTTGTTCGTCCGGATGGAACAGTATCTCGGTCTGCCGGTTTGGCTTCTGCTATGTGTGTCTATGACCTGCAGATGGCGCTGTTGGGCAGAGATCTGCAGGTTTCTGATGCTGGGCCTTAAACCAAATCTCAGGTTTGACTTGGATGCTGACCTGAATGTTGGTCAGTTATTAATAAAGTCAGATTTTGTTTTTAACCTAAAATAAAAAAACGGAAAATATTCTTCTCATGTTTTGATGAATCTAAAAATTCCAATTGGCTTCTCAAACAGTCGTGTTCATCAGCTGTTTGGTTTTCAGGGAGCTGTTCGGCTTCACTGTGCAGCCCATCGGCTACGGCCCGTGTTTACAGCGAGGAAGCGTCTGATCTGGCGCTGGAAACCTCCTACTACAACTTCTACCAGCCTTCCAGCTATTCCTCCTATTATGG
Source organism: Oryzias curvinotus (assembly GCA_023969325.1). Taxonomy (NCBI): domain Eukaryota; kingdom Metazoa; phylum Chordata; class Actinopteri; order Beloniformes; family Adrianichthyidae; genus Oryzias; species Oryzias curvinotus. Next base: position 54,355 of record JALJSC010000101.1, read on the forward strand.
AAACCTGTACAACTACCAGCAGTACCAGGTAACGTCTGCCGGTGTGTTTGTGCCTCAGGGAGGGTTTGCTTTTCTGCTCTCTGATTTTTAAACAACATTAAATGAGCTTCATCGTTTCAGACGTCTTCTCAGTGATATAGAATGAATTCTGGGCCTGTAAAAATTAGGGGTGTAACGATACGCTAAAATCTAATTTCGGTTCGATTCAGAGTTTCTTAGGGCTTGGTTCGATATGTTTCGGTTCGGTATGGCTGTTTAACAAATCTGCCTGATATGACCTGCTATTTTAAAAAGTATTATCTGATTGTTATTTATTGTGTGTGTTTTGCTGTCGGACACCTGAATTTCTCCCTTGGGAGATTAATAAAGCTTTAATGCATATATTTTGGTATTTTTTCTGTACAAAAAGCCAGAAAATAATTTCTTGCAAAATGCATTTATTGGTTTTATATAAGAATAAATAAAATTGACCTCTTTAGGTGATCTGCTTAATAAAATAAGAAAAACTATTAGCTGCTAGGAACTAAAAACTTTAAATAATTAACACTGGCATGAAAAATTAACTTGCACATTTATTTTCTTGACCCCAGTTCTGGGGTCATTCATACATTTTTTGGGTTTTGTTATGTTTTTGTTCTGGTGGTGAAAGTCAGTGAGAGTCATGGAGGAGAAAGGAGTTTCAGAATAAAGCGCCTCACGTAGAATCTGCATTTCAGCTTTGGGTTTCTTGTGTCTTTCTGCAGATTGAACAAAGTTTGACCCCCCACATGTAAACTCTGACAGTTCTACCTGCAGATGCAGCAGCCCCCCCCAGCTTGTCCCACTTGCTGGTGCGTTCTCGGCGTTCTCTGTCTGCGGTTGTTGAAGTGAAGGGTCTGAAGCCTGCCGCTGTAGATTCCTGCTCTCACTGCAGCTCTCAGGCTCTTTTTGATTGTTGGGGATGATTGCATGATGGCGCTGAAGCTTCCAGACAGGAGATGGTGCCAGATAAGGAGGCCGGAGCCCCCCCCCCTCCAGGGACTTGGTGCCGCTGGAGCGTGGAAGATTTCCTCATAAGGAAACGCCGGCGTACAGTGTTTCCTTCTGACTTACAGATCCAGTTGTGGGTAAATCTGATTTAGGGCGTTTGTTGATCCTCTAAGCGACAGAATGCCCTCTTTGCTTTGTGTTGGGGGAGGAATCGCCTCTTTTCCAGAGTTAGCGACACTAGAGGAGCATAAGTGAGGCATTCTCTAACAGCTGACAGCGTCTTTGAGGGTTCCTCTGCAGGCTCAGCTCTGACAACGGCCTAAAGAAGTCTCAGTGAACGCATCAGACATACCCGTCTGTGAGGAACAACCTTAGTGACACGCACCTGTACAGGGGGGTCAAGCCGTATGGGTTCTGTGGATTTTCGGGTTGTCTGGTCACCTTAGCTCAAGTGCGTCTCAGTTCTCTTGAGGCCCGTACGGTCACCTCAAGGGACGTCATGAAAATGGAACGTACCATTGTTGTGCGTGTGGTAAGTGTATGGTGAAGTACATGTAAGGATAATGGAAGTTCCACGCTCTTTTGGCGTGCAGGTGATGCTGTCGTACGGCGTCCTTACGCCACACTCTACTAGTCATTAAGGTATGAGTCCTGGCTCCTTACACACATGCTGCACGTACAGGTGTGCACGTGATCCGTGCCAGTAGGACTCCCATAGGTCGTCCTCACAATCTACACTCTAATGAGTTGAATGAATGATTTCTAACAGTCAGGTGCAGCAAGGAGCATGTGCGCATCACATGAACGGCACTAATGGGCTCCTTGTGCAGTCCGCAGGATTTGGGAGGGCGGGAAAAAAATGAAAAATCTG
>JALJSC010000102.1:0-41648 GCA_023969325.1 Oryzias curvinotus
ATGCAGGGAAGCAGAAGGAGATGGTTTGGAGGAACCGTGATGATGTTAGTAAAAGGATGCTGAGGTTGGAGCTACCAGGAAAGAGGTCTAGAGGAGCGCTGCTCATTCCTGGTTCTGAGATCTACCATCTTGACTTTTTTTCACATCTCCAAGCCCTGCCAGCTGTTGATTGGCTCAATCAGATGTCTTTACATTCTGGTTGAGGTAATCAGCAGCAAGCAGTGCAGGGAGAGCTAGAAAACAGACAGAGCGGTAGATCTCCAGGACCAGGAATGAGCCGCCATGGTCTAGAGCAGGGGTGGCGAACAAGTTTGACACAAAGAGCCGAATTTTTTCACTGTGAGAGTCAAAGAGCCACACCACACACTGACCTGCCAAGACGTACACACACAAACACGCAATTAAAGCCATATTATTGTCCATAAAAACACTTCACTCCCTACAACACAACAGCAAGTATTGTACTTGTGTTTATTTCAAGGAAAGTGTCCACCCTCAATACACACATCAATGCAGCTAAACCAGAGTTAACACAGAGACCTCCACACACACACACACACACACACACACACACACGCACCCACACACACACACACTCTCTCTCTCTCATCTCTCTCACACACACACACTCTCTCTCTCTTTATCTCACTCTTTTCTCTGCCTCTCTCTGACACACAACCACACAGTGAGGTGCAGTGAGGTTGATGCTGGAGAGGCACTGACTCCTCTGAAGTCAGATTTACGATGATAAAAACTGAATATTTTCACCATTCATCCAACAGTATTTAACTGGTAATTCTTTGTATCTCAACATTCCTCTTTCAATGACCCTCACACCAACAAATACACAAACATCTGGACAGAGCATCCTTCTGGTGTCTGAGTGATTCATATTCACAATAAACACATTCCATACATTACATTTCAGTTGTGTGCAACTTAAATTAATTTTGACCTTCATTAGAATATCTTGCTTTTATATGTTTTTTTTTTATTTAAAATTGAATTTACATCAAAAGCAAATAATTTCTTAAATATTAATACATCGCAATGAGTCCGTTCATACTTTGGAGTAGTAATCCAACAAGTGCTGAGTTTAAATTTCACTGTCTGGGTTATTCACGCTCCCTCCTTCCTGCTCACACTCATTCAGCCAAACGGCATGCACGTTAATTCTGCTAACAGCTACCTGGCTAATGGTTTTACACTGAAAATTCCCCACTTCCCATGACTCTTAGGGGCTGAAGGCGGGGCTAACCCCCAGGCCAGTCCTAGCCTCTCTGATCAGCTCCTTTCCGTGAGTGATGGTCAGAATGGACCGATGTCTGTTCTCCACATTATAACAGGGCCTTCTTTCACAGAGATTTCTGCTCATTTATCTCCGGTTCTCTCTGCCTCATCAGTGACCAGCGGGGATCTCATCAGTCAGTCTCTGCATTAAAGGATCCATGAGAAGAGTGATCTGCGGTCGTTTTTGTTCAGCAGCAGCGTCACGTTCTGCTTCATTCATTCTGATTGCAGCTTCTGCTGTGAGCTCCACAAAGAAGGAACGTGGGATGATTGTCGTTTAGAATGTGGACTTAGAAAAGCTTCAACTTGTTCATAAAGGAGACAATTTGTGTCAGATGATCAGGAAGTTTTAAATTTTCTCTGGGATCCGTTTAGTTCTTTTCTGCCATGACCAATGTTACTGCTTCCAGAAGCTCATAATGAGAAACATCCTGACTTTCCATTCTGTTCAGTAAAAAGGAAGAATCTTCCCGTTCTTCCAGAAACGTCCTGTGTTTATCATATACTCTGAATTTCACCATTTTGACCATAAGGGTAACAGTCTGCACGCACAGCTAATCTATGTGTTCTGACAGTGGGCGTAACCTGCGAAAATGATTGGCGGTCACGTATGTGTCGGGAGCAGCATCAAACACACACACTGCCAAATTACTTTTATTGTTAATTATTATTTATTTTTAATACCCTCTGATGGTTTGAGTGTGGTTTAAGAGGGAACAAATTATGAAATGAGGCATAGTATATAGGAAATATGATGAGACGCAAAGAGCCGCACGCTCATTGGCCAAGAGCCGCATGCGGCTTGAGAGCCGCGTGTTCGCCACCCCTGGTCTAGAGGAAGACCAAAGAGGAGGTTCATGGATGAAGGAGGACACGAGGGAGGATGGTGTAAATGAGAAGGATGCTGAGGAGAAGGATAAATGGAGGAGGATTTGTTGTGGTGCCCCCTAAAGGAAGCAGCTGACAGGCAAAGAAGACAGTAAAAGGACAATGTAAAGAAGATCCAAAGTTCATTTAGAAAAACTGTCATTGTAATCAAAATGAACAACTTGAATGATTTACTCAAGTCATGAAATCTGAGTGATTGTCTCATCTTAAATTAGAGTTGAAGACTTAATGCACAGTCTTAGAAACCACTTTATTTGTTAGAGGACACATTTTAAATACAAGAGGAGCTTTTGTCTGTAATAAAGCCTTCCTTCATCAGAGCTTTTTTTCCTCACAAACGTCTCTGTAAATTAAGAGCATGAAACTACAGCAAATATACCTTTCAATCATAAAACACCTACATTTACCTTAAAGCAATAACCATCGCTAAAGTTGATTGAGTCCTATGGTTTGAACCCTCTTTCACACTTCTGCGTTTTCATTACTCAAAATAAAACAGGAAACTGATGAAAAATTCAATCTTTTAAATGTACATCTTTTCTTTTGAATTTTAGGAAGTAAAAAAGCAGATTTATTAGTTTGTGTTCGGACTAAAAAACACAGAAGAACCACTGACCTGTAGGCATCAATGAAGTGCTGGTACTCAGCCAGAGGATCGATCTGCTGCACCGCCTCCGAGATCTCCTGATGGACTCTCACGATGTCCTCCGTCAGCAGACTGCTGATCTGACAGTACTCCTCCAGAATACTTTTACTGCAGTGACAGCAAAGGTCATTCACTGACAGAACACAGGTCCACCCTGTTACAGAGTATGATTACTCTGTAGTACTTTTGGGTGTGGTCATGTGACATACAGGGCAAGTGTCATGTCCTCCTGCATCCTCTGTAGTGCGTCCAGCAGCGCTGGCGCGGCGTGGCGCTGATGCTCATCCTGTTGTATGCGAGCGCCGCACACTGCCAACACATACTGGTTGTGAAGGTTGTGGAGCTTTGCTGTGGCTTTGTCATATCGGTCACGGGATCGCTCCGCCTCCCTACCTATGATAGTAACCAGAAAAATAAAAGGGGGGGGGGTCAGTGTACAAAGACCTAGAAAACCATAAGAACATTTCACATGGCATGAAGGATACGAACCTTTGGCCACGGCCTCCCTGTACTTTTCTTTGGCGTTATTGGCGTCACGGCTCAGCTGACGGTACGATGCTCTCAGCTTCTCCAGGTCACTTCTGGTTACCTAGCAACAGCAAAGAAAAGAGGTTAAGTTTAGCAGATTAGCAGCTTCAACTTGGGTCTTCTGTCTCTTTTCTTGGAGAACAGATTTCAGTAATAAATGGACCTGATAGTCCATGAATGTCAATCAAAGGTCTGATAATTGCAGCCGTTACAAAACTGTTAGTTCCAGAGACACTTAAGTGTTGGTCTTCAGTGGGACCACTATGCAGGACTCAGTTTTATCTTAGCTGGAAAATCAATTTGGAGACTTCAAGCTAACAGAGAACAACCCTTCCTCCACATCAGCATACCTTATGGTTGTAGCTCTCCAGCTGCTGATGAAGACTCTGGTAGCTCTTCTTCACCTGCTGCTTGTCTCGGATCAACATTGCGAGGCGGTGCAGTGGACCAGAATTTAGGTCGTCGGCGTGGCTCCTCATGACTCGGCCCAATGCCTCCGTCTGACGGATCACCTGTGACCAGGACTGAGAGGGAGCACTGATGTTAGACCACCTGCGAGCCTCTGCTGGGGGGAGCGGTCTTTCAAAGGGGACCACACCTTGCTGACGGTGCTGACGTAGTCTGCAGCTTCCTGCTTCTCTGTTTGCTGAGTCATGCTAAGCAGCTGGGCAGCGTACTCTTTATCACTCTTCACCCGCAGAGTCATGAAACGTTTCACCGTCTCCAGCAGCTAAAGAGCAAAACAATCACAGGCCTTCAATGTTTAATTGACAGCAAGATGCTGGTCTTGGTGGGTTTTTAGTAAAATTGGAACCTTATGTTCTATGGTACCAAGCTTCTTTACTCGACCATTCAGGTGATGAAGCTGAGCACCACTGCAAAAACCAACATTCTTCCAAAAGCCCAGTTCTCTGATTCTAGAGCAACATGTAGACAGTTATCTGGTTCTAGAGCAACATGTATGCAATTCTCTGGTTCTAGAGCAACATGTAGGCAGTTCTCTGATTCTAGAGCAACATGTAGGCAGTTCTCTGGTTCTAGAGCAACATGTAGGCAGTTCTCTGGTTCTAGAGCAACATGTAGACAGTTATCTGGTTCTAGAGCAACATGTAGGCAGTTCTCTGATTCTAGAGCAACATGTAGGCAGTTCTCTGGTTCTAGGGCAACATGTAGGCAGTTATCTGGTTCTAGAGCAACATGTATGCAATTCTCTGGTTCTAGAGCAACATGTAGGCAGTTCTCTGGTTCTAGAGCAACATGTAGGCAGTTCTCTGGTTCTAGAGCAACATGTGGGCAATTCTCTGATTCTAGAGCAACATGTAGGCAGTTATCTGGTTCTAGAGCAACATGTGGGCAGTTCTCTGGTTCTAGAGCAACATGTAGGCAGTTCTCTGGTTCTAGAGCAACATGTATGCAATTCTCTGGTTCTAGAGCAACATGTAGGCAGTTCTCTGGTTCTAGAGCAACATGTAGGCAGTTATCTGGTTCTAGAGTAACATGTGGGCAATTCTCTGATTCTAGAGCAACATGTAGGCGGTTATCTGGTTCTAGAGCAACATGTAGACAGTTATCTGGTTCTAGAGCAACATGTAGACAGTTATCTGGTTCTAGAGCAACATGTAGGCGGTTATCTGGTTCTGGAGCAACATGTAGGCGGTTATCTGGTTCTAGAGCAACATGTAGACAGTTATCTGGTTCTAGAGCAACATGTAGGCGGTTATCGGGTTCTGGAGCAACATGTAGGCGGTTATCTGGTTCTAGAGCAACATGTAGACAGTTATCTGGTTCTAGAGCAACATGTAGGCGGTTATCTGGTTCTAGAGAAACATGTAGGCAGTTCTCTGGTTCTAGAGCAACATGTGGGCAGTTCTCTGGTTCTAGAGCAACATGTAGGCAGTTCTCTGGTTCTAGAGCAACATGTGGGCAGTTCTCTGGTTTTAGAGCAACATGTAGGCAGTTCTCTGGTTCTAGAGCAACATGTATGCAATTCTCTGGTTCTAGAGCAACATGTAGGCAGTTCTCTGGTTCTAGAGCAACATGTAGGCAGTTCTCTGGTTCTAGAGCAACATGTGGGCAATTCTCTGATTCTAGAGCAACATGTAGGCGGTTATCTGGTTCTAGAGCAACATGTATGCAATTATCTGGTTCTAGAGCAACATGTAGGCAGTTCTCTGGTTCTAGAGCAACATGTAGGCGGTTATCTGGTTCTAGAGCAACATGTAGACAGTTATCTGGTTCTAGAGCAACATGTAGACAGTTATCTGGTTCTAGAGCAACATGTAGGCGGTTATCTGGTTCTGGAGCAACATGTAGGCGGTTATCTGGTTCTAGAGCAACATGTAGGCAGTTATCTGGTTCTAGAGCAACATGTAGGCGGTTATCTGGTTCTAGAGCAACATGTAGGCAGTTCTCTGGTTCTAGAGCAACATGTAGGCAGTTCTCTGGTTCTAGAGCAACATGTAGGCAGTTCTCTGGTTCTAGAGCAACATGTGGGCAGTTTTCTGGTTCTAGAGCAACATGTAGGCAGTTATCTGGTTCTAGAGAAACATGTAGGCAGTTCTCTGGTTCTAGAGCAACATGTAGGCAGTTCTCTGGTTCTAGAGCAACATGTGGGCAGTTCTCTGGTTCTAGAGCAACATGTGGGCAGTTCTCTGGTTCTAGAGCAACATGTGGGCACTTCTCTGGATCTAGAATTAGGCAGTTTCCTGGTTTTGACGGGACATGTAGGAAGTTTCCTGGTTGTACATTGAACTAATTTTAAAAACTGTAAGAAAATTATCATCCAGGATGCTAAAGTGGTTCAGCATATTTTGTCAATAAGTATTCATGAGAATGTGGCTTCTGTAAGACCATGACAAGAAAACTAACTTTGTGGAGCTTCTGCACAATCAAACTGGCTTCATCCAGCAGGATTCTTGCATTGTTAAATAGGATTAAACCTCACTGCAATTCTACTTCTTACTTCTTTGTAAATGCATATCTGTCTGGTTCAAAGATGTCAACGTGCAGTAAACTAACAGACACATTTGATTGTTGTTCAATTATTGCAAGTCTATGTGTACATATAGATAAAAATATATCTATAGACCTGAGCTTGGGTGACAAACCACCCACAGAGGGGTGAGAGGGGCGTTTGATTGTGTGAATATATATATATATATATATATATATATACCCGCATACATACATACATTGCATACATATACACACACACGTGTGTGTGTGTAGAATGGATGAGTGTCTACTGTGCTCAGGGTTCTTTCAAACACTGAAATGTCTAAAAAAAAAAAACATTAGTAGTGATCAACAAATCCTCAGAAATGAACAGAGTCCTTTACCCAGGATGAAATGTGCCGACAAATTCATCACTGATAAATCACATATAGTCTCGCTCAATATTTTGCGAAGTACTCATCATACACCTCTATGAGCCCGGCCCCCCAACACCGCCTCACCTTAATTCAGGTGTGTCGGCCTCAACCAGTTTCTGCCTCAGACGTTCTGGATGAACTCAACCAGCTGGATGTAGACCAATCTGCTGGCCTAGATGGCGTTGAACCCACGTTTTTGAAACTAGCTGCCCACATTTTTGGGTCCTCAACACACATTTGTTTGTTTCTCTATGCATGGAAATTGGCCATTATTCTACCCCTTTTCAAAGGTGGTTCCAGCTCTGACCCCAAATGCTACTGGCATATTATATCCACTCTGCCATGCATGGCTAGAATAATAATAACAACAACAATGGATTGGATTTTTCTGTGCTTTTCCAGACACTCAAAGTTCTTCCAATGTTCCCATTATTCATTCCTACTTGGTGATGGTAACTACCGATGAAGCCACAGCTGCCCTGGGGCAGATGACAGAGCCAGAAAAATATAAAAAGCCATACATACTATGCATTTATTTGGAAATTTAACCATGTTTTATTTTTCATTTTTCATTTCATGCTGTGGTGACCTGCTGGTTAACAGAAGGATGCTCCTGCTGAAGGGCCGCTGGTTCAAATCCCCCCAGAAAGACCTCTTCCATAGAAATAAAGGTTCAAAGAACTCTGTAGGAAGAAATGTTGGTCCATCACCCACAATCATACAAAAGCGCACCTTCAGCTCCCAGTCCTGCAACTTCAGCAAGCCCTCGTGGGAGTTCCTGAGATCCCGACCAAACCCCATCCTGGACCCGTCTGTCTATCTGCAAGGGCGAGCGAGGGATGATTGCATTGTCCTCTGTGGAGAGAGAGCAGATGTTTGCATCCAAACAGTAAAGGACCCCCCCTGGACCTGCCCGGAGGTTCTGCGGGCTCGACAGCCAAGACGTTCTGAAAACACTGCCGTAAACCCTTAATAAAGTGTAATGACAGAGTTTGGACCCTCGGAACTAGCCGGAATCGCTGAAATTCCAGAAGCATTCACTCCCGGACCCCCGCAGACCCACACCCTGAGCGGCAGCCCGAACCAGATCCCGGGACCCGCTCAAGAATCTCCTTACAGACTCGGTAGGCCTTCAAAACGGAGTAAAGGACTGACCGTACCCGCCCAGAACCGGAAGAGTCCACAGAACAGGAGAGCTTGAAGGCCCAGTTGGTAAAGTCCCGTTAGCTTAGCCTCCCATTAAACTCAACGGGACCGTTAGCTTAGCATGCTAACGGTGAGGAAGTTTGACGGCAGCTCCAGAAAAATCCAAACACAACAAAAACACAAACAGACTCACAGCAGCCTAACGCGTGTGCGTGTGCGTGGCGGGGGGGGAACCAGGGCATTCTTTTAAAAACCTTGGATCCAGTTCGACCGAACTTACCTACTTTAAAAGCGGCGCTGCTGCTGTCAGGTCACCGCGGTCCTCTGGCGTCCTCTGCCGGACTCAGCCTGCTCCCCTCCCGCTGCTTGGCCGGGTCCTGTCGGGTAACCGGCTAATGGCTAACAGGGAGGGGCTTCCGCGAGGAGTAGGAACAGTGAGCAGTGCGCGCGTGCGGCGTGCGCGTGGCGCCCCTGCCTGTGTGTTTGTTTGAATGGATGTGTGTGTGTTCACACGTGAGAAACTATATTATATATATTATATATTACTTCACTTGCTCCAAAAAAAAATTATAAATTGATTCATATTTTTTTCCTAATGTAACATTATTTTGCACGTTTTTAACTTTTGATACTTGATCAAATTTTGCTATGAAAATTCCTGAAACAGAGTTATGTCTATTTTACTGATATAGTGTTATTTTTTAATCAAATCAATGACTTTTATAGTCCTAACCCTAACCCTATCATAATCTTTATATATTTGGATACTTCATTGTCATGTTGATTTCTACAAGTTATTTTTTACCAAATAATTTAACTAATTCATCTTTGTCATGTGCTATGTTGATATTGCAAGATTCTTAATTCTGTCTGATAAGTTTGGAACCGGATATTGATAAATCATGTAATAAAATGGTTACAGTATAACGGGGTGGGGTTATATAAGTTCACTTCCTTCCACTCCCTTTCAAGCAATATTTATTAATATGTCTAATTATCCAAAGTTTGATTAGTTACTGTATGAATGTATAACTGATGATTGTATTGTTTTTGTGTATTATTCCTATTTAAATGCTTTAAATAAACCATTTCAAATCAAATCAAAGAAACCAACCAGGTTTTTACAAAATGTTAAGACGTTTGATGTTAATAAACATCAAACATCAAAAACCTAAAAAATAAAATTAAATAAAGTAATTCTGCAAAAAAAGAAACTACAAATGAAAAGAAATGCACAAAGACAGACAACAACACCATCAAAAGCCAATACAAATACAAATGTGTTGAAGGCTGCAGATTAGAGCGTGTATAAAGTGTTTACATTTTTTGTGATTCAGTTCAATTTTACATTTAATTTATGTAGACCAATGTTTACAACAATTGTCATATCAATGGCAGTGGCGCCTCCAGGAATTTTTCATGGGGGTGGCCGGTAGGGGGCCACATTAAATCTTGGGGTGGCACACAAAAACCATGAGCTATATTTTTGAAATTAAGTTCAGAAGTTCAGAAAGCCTTCATTGTCATTATTACACAAGAGACTTGTGACAGCGAAATTTCCGGTGCTCTCCAGCTTAAACAATATAAATAAGTAATCTTCTAAAGACGATAAAAAAAATTGTGTTTAACTGAAAAGTATACATATGTACAAGCTACATAACTTTTCTTTAATGCACTATATTGCACATGGGAATTGATAATATTGCACAATGGCTTCAGATATTGCACGAGTTACAGATTTTGATGGGATTCACATTTATTTAGGAGGTTGACTGCTCTGGGGAAGAAACTGTTTTTGAGTCTGTTTGTGTGAGCCTTGTGGGATCTGTACCGTCGGCCTGACGGTAGCAGTTGGAACAGGTGATGGTTGGGATGGTGGGAGTCCTTGATGATTTGCCTGGCTCTGCTCTAGCAATGTCCTCTAGGCTGGGCAGGGGAGAGCGGGTTGTTTTTATGGGCCATGTTGATACCCCCTGCAGCGCCTTCCTGTCTGCGGCCGACCATCCTGCATACCAGGCTGTGATGCAGTACGTCAGGATGCTCTCTATGGTGGCTCTGTAGATGGTCACCAGCAGCTTCTTCTCCAGGTTGTTCCTCCTGAGTATTCTCAGAAAGTGGAGACGCTGCTGGGCCTTCCCTACTGCCGCAGTGGTGTTTGCAGTCCAGGTGAGGTCCTCTGTGATCGGCACACCTAGGTAGCGGATAGAGTGAACCCTGTCCACGCTGACCCCATTTATATAAAGTGGGGGTGGGTCCACTCTCCTCTTCCTGAAGTCTGGGATTATTTCTTTGGTCTTGGTGGTGTTCAGGTGGAGGTTGTTTCCTGAACACCACTTTTCCAGTCTGCTGACTTCATCCCTGTAGAAAGTCTCATCTTCCCCTGAGATGATCCCAACCACAGCGGTGTCATCAGCGAATTTGATGATGGTGTTGCAGGGGTGGGTCTGCGTACAATGTGTACCGATGTGTAGAGCGTGAAGAGAAGAGGGCTCAGTACACATCCTTGTGGTGATCCTGTGCTGATGGTGATGGTGGATGAAAGGTGGGGTCAGAGTTTGACAGATTGTAGTCGTTCTGACAGAAAGTCTTTTATCCAGGAGCAGATGGGGGAAGAAAGGCCCAGGTGAAGCAGTTTCTACTAAACGTAGTAAAACAACCTTTAGAAAATCAACAGAAAGTTAAATGCCTGCTGATTTTTTTCTAGAACATTAACTTATAGTAGATACTACTATAGATTCTAGTAGATATCATTAGATCAGTGTTTTTCAACCTAACCCTTTTTTGAGCCACGGCACACCAGCATTCAAAAAAAAAAAAAAAAAAAAAAAGGAAAAGCTCATAGTCTGTATTGATCTACAGTCCCTCCATGATCTCTCATGCATTTTTGTGATAATTGTGGCAGAAAAAGCTGGAAGCTGCAGCTGTTTTTTTTCTAAAAGATGTAATTAAAGTTAAGTTAGAAGATTTAAAACTGTTTGATGTATGTTCGTTGTTGTTACAAGATGTTAAGAGGAGACTCATTGTGCGCCGAGACGCTGTCACCTTAACCCAATGCATCATGGGAGATGTAGTGATGCAGACAGACTCGCTTCTCTGAGCTTCATGGTTTTGTTCTCTTGTTCCACGGTCTGACACCGGATTCTGTGGAAAGCTACACCGCTAAAGACGAGCTTTAGCTGGTATTTCTGTTAGAAGGGTTAGGGTTAGATGGAAGGACAGGGCCCCACCTCCTTGCAAAGGCAGGGGGCGCATGGTCCATCCCCTCGTGGAACCCAGCACCCTGCTCCCAGCGAGGCTGAAAGGCCTGGCGTGCGTCACGGCGACGGTTACTGGCGTGAGCTCACCAGCGTCCACTCACCGTCTGCCATGCTTTATATCGTTGCCTTGGTTATATAATTTAATAAATGTTGTGTATGATTGTGTCGTGTAAGAAATTTTATTGAATGTAACAAAAAAGTAATAAGTAAACTTATAGTTTTTATGTCAAAAGAAAAAAAGAAAAAAATGTGTTGATATAAATCAAAAAATCAGAAGTGCCTCAGTCGCGACGTTTCGACCGTAAAAGGTCTTCTTCAGGCAAATGAGGCACAAAAAATGGTCTGGATAAGAGCTGTTGTCTCTGAGAGCTGTTGGCCTTACGAAAGACGAGGTAGAAATGAGCTCTCACCCTCCCTGCTTTTATACTCTCCTGCTGGAGCCCCTCCCCTCCCTGTTCAGTGAGCTTGTTTTTACCAGTCTGTATTGTCTGTTTTACTTAAAATAGGAACTTTGTTTTTATTGTATACTTATCAAATGCTGTATCTTTTTAAAAAAATGCTACCCTATGAATTTACCTCCTGTTTTAGAGTTTAATGATACATTTTTGTCACTTTAAAAAAGTTTTTTTGTTTTACTTTATTTATTTTTTACATTTTTTTTTACTTTGTTGAATGAACTAGTTTTCAAATTGCATATATATTGTTAATGTTTTAATGGTTAGGGTTAGGAAAAAATAACCGGATTAGGGTTAGAAAAGATAATGGAAGTGGTTAGGGTTAGAAAAGATAATGGAAGTGGTTAGGGTTAGGAAAAAATAACCGGATTAGGGTTAGAATAGATAAAGGGAGTGGTTAGGGTTAGAATAGATAAAGGGAGTGGTTAGGGTTAGAATAGATAAAGGGAGTGGTTAGGGGAAGTTGACTGAAAATCGCGCCGCCGAAGGGTTAGGGTTAGGGTTGGGGTTGGTACCCAGTCCAGAGGTCATCCTCCCTTAGACTCAATTATGATCCTTGTTTGGGATAAACAAATGAAGTATGTGGGGGAAACAGATTGCTCTCCCAGCTTTGTGGTTAAAAATGAATTTTATCCTGATAAAAGTTTTAAATTAGGGTTAGATCAGAACAAAGGGTTCTGGTTAGGATTATTGTTAAGCCCAAGGATAAGGGTAAAAAGGGGGGGGGGGCTTTAAATTAGGGTTAGGAAAAAGTCCAATGGTTGGGGTTAGAAGAAGGGGGGGGGGGTGGTTGTTAATTTTGAGAATTCGGACTAAATGAATAATGAAAAAATGTGTTGAGGTTATTAAGGGCCCTTCTGATTGAGCCCTTTTGGATGTGTGGTTTCAAGTCTTGTGATCCAAATCCGTTCAGCTCTGCGTCTCTGAGCTGTGGTCCATCTGGGGTTAGTCTCAATTACTGACGCACTTACAGAATCCCATCCATGGGAGATAAAGGGAGAAACTAAATGTGTGTGGGTGTTTTTGTGCTTGAGTATGTTATATCTGTGTTGGGTGAACCTGATCAATATGGAGTTAGGGTTAGGGTTAGGGGTAAAAGGGTTAGGGTTAGGGTTAGGATTATGAAAAATAAGAACCCCACACTGTAAGCATGGGGCCCCTGAGGCACTCGCCATTTCTGTCCACACCATGGTTCCACCTTCATCCCCTTTGAATTGAATGTTTTCCTTGTGTTTCAGGATCATCTCGCTCATAAAAAGATCAGTCTGGTGGCCACTGCAGGTAAGTAGATTACACACGGTTAGGGTTAGAACAATTAATTCACCTGGTTGGGGATCAGAAATCACAAATTAGGGTTAGAAAATATACTCCATGGTTGGGATTAGAGCTACCTGAATGGGGATGATTGAAATGAAAGTCAAAAAACCATAATAAAACCCAAAAGAAATGACATTTTAAAATTAAACTATAAGACTAGGTTACTCTTTACCACCCTCTGCTGGATAAAGACAGAGGGGGCGAGGGACCTGATTGAATTACTCATTCACTCCCTCTGTCGGACCACGAGGGAGGAACCTAGGACTCCAATATTTCAGCATCCTCATGGCTGTATCTGCTGTCCAGTTCACATTGTCCTGGTCTGTCTCCACTGGGTCATCTGAAAGGCAAATGTGGTTACACAGTTCCCCGATGTGTTCATTCAAATGATCCAGGACTGCTCTTTCTTGTGGTGGAAGGCGATGTGAATAACCAATCATGGGAATAACAACATTGGCTTCTGGAAATAATTGTTCTGCCATTTCAAATGTATGAAACATCTCAATCACTGGGACGTCTTTGTCCTTATGTGTCCTCTGATGAATGCCAAAGGACAAAAGAAGGGTCTTTGGCTGAGTATGGCAGGTGGCGTTCTTCAACAGGAGCTCAGCATCCTGCCATGTCGCTTGAGGAAAGCTGTCCACCTGAATGTGGTCAGCTTTGAAGGATGGGAGTCTGCCAACATTCGAATCTCCCACAATGATTGTCTCCTGATTTATGTGGAGATGCCAGTCTCTGAATTTGCGTGGAGTGATGGCATGCTGTGTTGGAGTGCATACCTGCACAGCTGCTGCAGAAAATGCTGCAGGTCCAGCTGGGGTGGGGTGAGGAGCCTCTGTGTTCCGCTCCTGCGATGCACGATGAGCATCTACTGGCTGCAACTCTGGGATGAGGAATGATTTTGCTGCAGGGATGATCTTCCCTCGTGTTGGTGGAGGAGTCATCGGAGAATGATGAAGAGGAGGAGGAGATGACGCAGGGGATGAAAACTCTGTGTCTCCCATCTCTATGAATTCAAGCAGGGGTGACCAGGGTTAGGGTTAGGGTTAGGTTTTTTGCGAGAGGGTTAGGGTTAGGGGTTAGGGTTAGGGTTAGGGGTTAGGGTTAGGTTTTTTGCGAGAGGGTTAGGGTTAGGGTTAGGAGAAGGAAAAATGAGAACTCCATGCTGTTAAGCATGGAACCCTGATGCACGGGCCATCTCTGTCTCCACCATGGCTCCACCTTCATCTCCCCTTAACGGTATTTTTAACTTTTCTTTCAGGGTCTTGCTCATGAAGAGAGCTGTCTGGTGATCACAGCAGGTAAGTATGGGTAAAATTATAGCATCATTTTGGATTCAAATGTTACAGTAGGTAAGTATAGGGCCTTATGGGTCAAAACGGGTTAGGGTTAGAGCAAAAAAAAACTCATCTGGTTAGGGTTAGGGGACCAAATTCACCTGGTTAGGGTTAGAGGATGTACTCCCCTGGTTGGGATTAGGGTCAGTTAAATGAAGGTGGTTAAATGAAGGTCAAAAAGCCATGGTTAAACCCAAAGGAAAGGACAAAATAAAACATTCAGATTATGTGACTCTTTAACCCCCTCTGCTGGAGAAAACAAGAAAGGACAGAAAAAGACCTAATTGGTTTAGACATCAGCTTCCTCTTCTGAATAAAGAGGGAGAGACCCTGGTTGCAAGCCGTCCTTTGTGCTGGAGCTGTACTGAAAGCAAAGAAACAAACGTTCAAATGTAAGTCGACAACATGAACTCTCTATCCCTCCAAAGCAGACCCAGGGAAGAGTCATTTTAACCAAGAGCTCCAGTATTGCAGCACTCTTGCGGCTGTGTCTGCAGTCCAGTCCACATTGTTCTGGCCCGTCTCAATGGGGTCCCCTGAAAGAGGGATGTGATTAAACAGTTCCTGGACATGTTCATTCAAATGGTCGAGAACTGCTTTTTCTCGTAGTGGCAGACGAGGTGAATAGCCGATTGCAGGGACAATTATTTGGGCCTCTGGAAAAAGTTCTTCTGCCACTTTCACCGTTTGGAACATTTCCGTCACTGGGACATCTTTGTCCTCGTGTGTTCTCTGGTGGATGCCGAATGATAGTAGCAGAGTCTTTGGTTCAGTGTAGAAGGTGGCGTTTTTTAGCAGAAACTCAGCGTGGTGCCATGTGGCTTGAGGAAAGCTGTCCACTTGAATGTGGTCAGCTCTAAAGGATGGAAGTCTGCCGATATTTGAATCTCCCACGACGACTGTCTCCTGATGTATGTGGAGATGCCAGTCTGTGAATTTGCGTGGAGTGATGGGATGTCGTGTTGGGGTGCATACCTGCACAGCTGCTGCAGAGGATGCTGCAGGTCCTGCTAGGGTGGAGTGAGGAGCCTCAGTGTTTTGCTCCTGGGACGCACGTTGTTCATCTGCTGGCTGCATCTCCGGAATGGGAGATGGTTTAGCTGCAAGGGCGATCTTCACTTGTGATGGAGGAGGAGTCAACAAAGAAAGATGATGGGGAGGAGATGTGGGGGGCGAATATTCTGTGTCACTCATCTCTGTAGATTGGAGCAGAGGTGACCAGTCCCACTCTGTGCTCTTCCTCTTGGTCTTCCTAGGAGCACGTTTACGTGCTTCTGCTGGTCTCTGTGGCCTTGTGGTTCTAAGCTGGACTGCTGGTGAAGGTGATGGAGCCATATGGTGTCAAATTCATGCCTAAACTATTTGGCATCAAAACTGTAAAACCAGGAATCAAAACCCGAATTCTGCAAACCAAAACCCATAATTTGCAACCAAAAGCTATAACCTAAAGCGCAATATATTTCTCAGGTGCTGCTTTGTTTCTCGCTGTTCTGAAATCGTCTTTTTGAGTTGCGCTTTTATTTTTTGAGTGAGCTTTTTTTTTGCGGTTGCGATTCTAAAACCTGTCACACACGGTAAAACAGCGCCACGTCAGTCAACGGGAGGGGAGGCGGGACATCCCACATCCAGAAGCTCATTGGCTACCGAATAACACCGAGTCTTACGTCAACAGACCAGTTTAGAATGTGCCGGTAAGTTTGTCATGTTTTTCAAACCTTTTACTATCTTAAACGATCAAACTTGTACTTTATTTAACCAGAGGACGCCAGCACAGTCAGATGAGGAGCTCCACAGTAGCTGCTAGTGAAAAAAGATGTTTAGAAAGTTAGACGTTGCATGACAAACTATCACCATTGTTCTCCCGTGTTAGCATGCTAGCTAGCTCAATGCTAGCGGGGTTTACAGCTCTTTCCATGACTTTTTATGGATTAAACAAAGTCGATTTTTTTACCACAGTGTCAGTATCAGTCATGTAAACCTGGGAATAATTGCCCGTGAATTGTCACTAGGATTAATCAAAGATTTTTTTCAAGAAGTGCATTCATGTATAATTTAAAAGGTTTCTCAATATATCTTTAGGGATTACAGATTGATTGAACAAAGCAACATATTGCTGTAAGAACTGATACTGACACTGTGGTAAAAAAAATCGACTTTGTTTAATCCATAAAAGTCATGGAAAGAGCTGTAAACCCCGCTAGCATTGAGCTAGCTAGCATGCTAACACGGGAGAACAATGGTGATAGTTTGTCATGCAACGTCTAACTTTCTAACATATTTTTTCACTAGCAGCTACTGGTGGAGCTCCTCATCTGACTGTGCTTGCGTCCTCTGGTTAAATAAAGTACAAGTTTGATCGTTTAAGATAGTAAAAGGTTTGAAAAACATGAAAAACTTACCGGCACATTCTAAACTGGTCTGTTGACGTAAGACTCGGTGTTATTCGGCAGCCAATGAGCTTCTGGATGTGGGGATGTCCCGCCTCCCCTCCCGTTGACTGACGTGGCGCTGTTTTTACGTGTGTGACAGGTTTTAGAATCGCAACCGCAAAAAAAAAGCTCAACTCAAAAAATAAAAGCGCAACTCAAAAACAGGATTTCAGAAAGGTGAGAAAACAAATCAGCAGCTGAGAAACAGGATTGTGCTTTGGGGAATGGCTTTTGGTTGCAAATTGTGGGTTTTGGTTCTCAATTTATGCATTTTGATTCGCAGATTTGGAGTTTTGATGCGCGGTTTTTCTGTTTTGATGCACAATACTTTAGGCGCTAATTTGACACCATAGAGCCAGCTCCAAGCTTATGTCTCCCTCTAGTTCCTCTGTTAGTTCTGAAGCACAGGGAGGAGGAGGGGGGGGGGGGTGGCTGGTGCTCTTAATCTGGTGCTGAGCATGCTCAGGCACTGGTCCAGGGTTTCCTGCTTCAGTCGTGCGCCCAGGTGTCTCTTTGCCCAGCAGGTGGCGATCTCAAGAGGTCCCCTCCAACCGTCTGTGGAAAGCTGGGAGAGTGTGTTCAGCTCCACGTCTATAATGTTCTGATAGTGCTCTCTCAGCATCAGGATGGTGGTATAAGTCCAATTTTTGGCATTTCCCTCTATAAGAGTCTGTATTTGTAAGTTGGGGAAAGCAGGTTTGATGATTTGTGTCAGATTTTGGCCTATTCTATGTAAAGATGGAGGATATACCTCCTTGGACACATTATTGAGGTGGTGCACCGCTTTGATGAGTCTATTGATGACACGCACCTTTTGGGGGAAGTCCGGGTCATCCGACTGCACTCTGTGTGGGGGCGCTCCGGCTGCGTCTCCCTGTGTTGTGACCCAGTGGCCGCCATATTGTTTTGCGGGTCTGATGCTCCGCCGTGGATTCTACTCGCCGTCAGGATAAACATGCCAGTGATCAGATGCTGGCGGTGTGCTGCGGCGTCTTGCATGTTGTTGAAGGAAGCTGGGTTCTCCCCGCTGCATGTGCTCTCCAGCGACCTCAGCGTAGCCATAGGAGCAGCCATCGCTCCATTCTGGATGGCATAAAAATGTGCTCCTGTCTCGCTCAAAGACACGGCCTCTCCTGCTGCGTTTCCTGGATTGGACTAGAATCCAGTCATTTTCATGAGGCCTCGGTGGGATATTGGCTCAGTTAGCTCTTTCAGATTTAGCTGCTAAGGTGCTAATGATGAAACAAAATGGAGGACGAGACGTGCTTTTACCGATGGATTTCGGTTTATTTTTCTGGAGCATTCAGGCACAAAAAATATAAATATACAAGCCAAAGTTGCAACGTTTCGAACAATGAAAAGTCTTCGTCAGGCAAAAGGCTTTGAATAAATGTGTAAAGAACTTGAACAACCTGCAGATGCAGCTGTGCTCCGAGTGGTCTGCTCCGTCTGGAGTTCAGAGTCAAAAGAACGTCTTCAAGACGGATCACCAACCACAATGCACCTGGGGTCCTCAGTGACCAATCGCTCCTTATCTCCGGGCAGAATGCGCCCTCCACTGGCCCGGTGGAGTGTTGGAATTTACGAACTCGGAGGATTGCATTCAATAACAGTCGTAATTTTGTACTTACACATAGAAAAATCACTTTTAAACTACTTGAACCACAACACATGAAATTATATTATATAAAGTTACAAGTCAGACCTTCAAATTGGCATTTAAACAAATACTTTTTCATTTGTTTCAATTAAAATTAAACTAATTGCATATTTGCAGCATGTGTCATTCCCAATGGAGGTAGATGATCTAGGAGAAAAGACAGAAGCCTGGCAAAGAAGCAGAGGGCTCTGGCTGGTTAGGAGAAGGAAAAATAAGAACTCCATGCTGTTAAGCATGGAGCCCTGACGCATGGGCCATCTCTGTCTCCACCATGGCTCCGCCTTCATCTCCCCTTAACTGTATTTTTTACTTTTGTTTCAGGGTTAGGGTTAGGGTTAGGGGTTAGGGGTTAGGGTTGGGGTTGGGGTTAGGGTTGGGGTTGGGGTTAGGTAAGAGTTGAGTTTAACGTTTTTTTAGCACGGGCCAACTGAGCTGAAAAGAGGAAACAGAGAAAATAAATAAATAAAAATAAAATAAATAAATTTAAAATTTTATTTCATTGGGGTGGAGGGAGCTGGATTTGAACCTTGGTTTCCAGCATGGTAAGCAAGACAGGTCAATGGGAGCTAAGAACATTGTGTTGCCCTTAAGTGAAAGTAAAAAGCATTGACCAAAAAAAAAAAAAAAACCTTTTTTGTTTTTGATAAGTGAGAAGAAAGGTTTCCAGGGGAAGTGCTTTAAAAGGTTAGTATTACAAGTGCTGTACAATGGTGATAAGTGCTAAAAGTAAGTGCTAAAACAAAATAAATTCATACATTAGAATAAATATATACAACATGCAACATGCTAAAATAATGTATTCCTAAAAGGTTAGTAATAAAACAGACAACCATAAGATCCTGGAGAACCTTAAGAAAGTGGAAAAAAAAAATGGGGGAAGGGGAGATTTGAACCCTGAATCTTGAGCATTATAGCTAAACAGTTTACCAGTTGAGTTAAACATTGTTAGGTGATTCATTGTGAAAGTAGTCTATGATAGTGGGAAAACAGTTAAATTAATTAAAAAAAAAAAAAAAAAGAAAAGTTTAATGACATTAAGGTGTAAACGTGGGAGTATTGGGGGGGGGGGTTGCATATCAGAGTGGTTACTCGTCATTAAGCCCCCCCGGTGCAGCTGTCCCAAGTTTGTGTATCCAAATCCTTTCTGCCCTCCTCCTCTGCCCAGTGGTCCAGCGATCATTGCTTTCCAGGCCGGAAATGATGAGGTGAGTGGGTTCGTGGGATTGGAAATGTTGGACTAGATGGGTGCCAAGACGACCTGCCCCAATGTTATAGAGATGTTGTGTCAAACGGGTGTGGATGGTGTGTTTAGTTTCCCCGATGTAATGAATATGGCAGAGTGTGCAGGTGATGATGTAGACTACATTGGTGGTTGTGATGGAAAAAGAACCTAATGTTGGAAAACCTGTGCCAGTATGAGGATTAGTGATGAATTTCCTTGGTTTGTAGTGCTGTTGATGGGGAAGCAGGGGAATATTTGTGTTATCTGTATATTTTGACCTAGTGAGGATAGACTGGAGGCTCTTGTGTTTTCTGTAAGCTAATATAGTTTTATGATTTTGAAATGTCGGGTGGTGATTCTGAAAATTTGAAAAATTATGTTTGATGGTCCTGAGGAGAGGGGTAGTTCTATGTGAGAATGTGGAGACGAAGGGGATTAATTGAAGGGGATTTGAATTCGTTTGAGTCTGTTGTGTGTAAGGCGGGTCCTGGCCAACAAGCCCTGGGCTGGGGGGGTACAGACCCTGGTTCGGGTAGGGGCTTGTAGAAGCCTGTTTAGACTCTTGGGAATGGGAGGGGAGGTTCGGGCTCTCAGGAGAGATGGGGCGGGGTTTGGGATACAGACCCTGATTAGGGTAGGGGGAAGGGCTTGGTGGCCGGAATGAGTGGACCTGGGCTGAAAAGAAGGGGGGGAGAGCTAGTGGGAGCAAGAGAGGCCAAGGTGGAATATTTGATGGAGCGGAGGAATCGTTTGGAATAACCTCGAGGGCGAAGGCTTTTGAAAAGAGTACTGGTGGCATTATGGAAGTCAGTGGGATTAGAACAAATACGATGGAATCGGATGATTTGTGATTTGATAATGCCTTTGAAGGTGTGTTTAGGATGGTAACTGGATTTATGTAAGAGGGAATGAGTGTCGGTGGGTTTAAAGAAAACTTTGGTCTGGATAGATTTGTGAGCGGTGCTGGAGGCCGTAAATGAAATTGTTACATCCAGAAAATTGATTTCTTGAAGTTCTATTGCGTATTTGACTGATATGGAAGAATGATGATTATTGAGAATATTGATAAAGTCTTCGAATTCCGTTAGAGAATGGGGCCAGATACCAAAAATATCGTCCAAGTAACGGAGGAAAAGGGTGGGTTTCAGAGGGCATTTGGCCAGGGCCTCTCGTTCCCACTCACTCATGTACAGATTGGCATGTGAGGGGGCACATCTCTGGCCCATGGCTGTCCCATGGATCTGGAGAAAATATTGGTTGTTGAAGAGAAAATCATTATTGTTGAGACAGAGTTCTATGAGCTGGAGTAATTCCCTGTCTGGTCTCTTGGGGTCTGGGTAATTTTGAAAAACATGTTGGAGGGTTTGTAGGCCTATTTGGGTGTAGATGTTGGTGTACAGGCTGTCTACATCCAAGGTGAAGAGATAAGCTGTTGTGGGGACAGCCATGGGCTGTGGTATGTGTCTTTGACATAGCTGGGGTGTCTGGTGGAGAGGGGGCCCAAGAAGTGTTCGATGTATTGTGAGGCATGATAAGTTGAACTGTTGCAGTCGGAGACTATGGGTCGTCCGGGAGGAACTTCAAAGGGAATGGTCCAGGTCTGTGGGTCTTTGTGAATTTTTGGAAGTAGTTAGAAGTATCTTGGTCGTGGTGCATCTGGTCCAAATAAAAAGTCTCGTTGTTTGGCTGTAATGTATTTTTTGTTGTAAAGTGTCTGAATTATGGTCCGAAGGGTGATTTGGGTTTGTGCTTGGATACAATCGTCTATGGGTCTGTAATAGGTGGTATTGTTGAGTTGCCTATTAGCTTCCAGTAGATATTGGTGACGATCCATGATAACAATTTTAGAGCCTTTGTCTGCAGGTTTAAAAATGATATTAGGGTTATGAATAAGTTCTTTAAGGGCCTTGCGTTCATCCCCCGACAGATTGTCTGGGACATCTGTCGGAGGACGAAACCGTTGTAGGGCCCGTTTATCTGCCTGAATTAGGGTGTTGAGGTGTTGGTGTAGTCTTGACTGTTCTGGTTCCCAATGTGACTGATGAGTGAATGGAATGGGCTGGTAGTCTGTGGTGTTGCTGGAAAAGTAGTCAATGAGTTTTAGTCGTCTATGGTAAAGATGAAGGTCCCTTTGAAGTTCCTCCCAGTCAAGGCGAGTGGGTCTGGGAATGAAGGAGAGCCCCCTCTCCAGGATTGTGCATTGTGTTGGGGAGGGAGTGAAGAGGGTAGAGAGGTTAAGAATGTTGGATTGGGAGTCCCAGCCCAGGTCCTGGGATGAGTGTGTATTGCGAGTTTGGGATGAGGATGTCGGGATAGATTTATAATTCAATGTAAATTTAATTGTTGTAACCAGTTATCAAAAATGAGTTTAGCTGTAGAAGGGGTCCAGTGAATGTTGTCTGTTTCTGTGTGGAATGTGTCGTGTGGAATTTCCAAAAGACAGGGGAATGTATTAACCATTGTGTTGTTAACTAGTTTCAGGTTGTACTTTTGGGAGGCAGTGAGATTGGAAGAGAAATTCATGACCGGGAAATAGATGTCAGCATTGGGGAAGGTCGACCTGGATAGTCGGAAGAGGGATTTAAGTTGTTTGAGGGTGGTCTGCTTGGGGTCTTGGTCTTTATTATTAATCCCCACGGAAAAAATGACAATTTTGACCTGGGGATAGGAAGGAGTCTTTTCACAGATTTTGAGGAAGTGGTAAGCATTTGCTCCGGGGTAGTAGTCCAGTTGTATCTGTTCATAGCAGTGGGGTGGGATACGTTTGATATTGGAGTCTCCTAATATTAGGACCGGCTTCTTGGGTTTGAAGAACCAGTCCTGGACTTTGCGGTTGGGTCTTGAGGGATGGATGGTTGGTTTATAGAGTTTGGGGTTTGGTTTGGGAGGGTAGTGTGGAATAGCCATTAAGGCTGGGTCCATAGAAGGAGGGAGAGTGCAGCTGGAAGGGATTGTAGGTTCTATACAGATTGGCTGATCTGTAGTTGTAGTTTGGGGAGGAGAGTGGGTTGATAAACTCTGGTGAGTTAGCGAAAGAGAGGTGAGTATAGGAGGGGATGGTGGGGACAGGGAAGTATGTCCAGTGGAAGAAGCTGATGGAGATGAAGAGGTAAGTACCAGGAGTGGGACCGATGGAGTCAGAACAGCATGTTCAGGGGATGGGGGCAAAGAGGAGGACATGGTCAATCCTGAGTGAATATGATCTTGTAGAAATGAGATGGTAGGTAGGGGATGAGGGGACGTTGGTTGCAGGACCGTATTGGCAAGGGGAGGGGCATCTGAGGATAAGAAGGTGCCCAGGGGTGGAGCAGACGAAGCCCCGGACGCCACAGTAGGCCACAGAGACCCCCCACTTTGTGAAGTGGAGGTTTCAGAGTGGGCTAATTTCTGGTCGTGGTTGACCTTTATGTTCCCTCTCATCATGTTTTTAACCTCATCATCTTGCTTGGTTATGCTCTGAGGGGGGCTCTGCGGCCCAGCCGGACACTCCAGGGTAATGGACTGTTGAGAAAATGGGATGATTTCATCAGTTAAGTGAACTGCAACATTCGAAGAAAATTGTGCTGCGATTGGTTGGGGGTTGGGGTCGGGGTTGTGGTTATGGTCAGGGTCAAGATCAGGGTTAGGGGTCAGTGTGAGGGGAGATTTCAATGGCGGTTGATGGACTTGAACCAGAGATGAGAGTGTTAACACAGAGCCAGGTGGAGGTTTCTGGGTGTGAGATGAGACAGTCATGGGTTGCGAGAGGGGGATTTGTTGGATAGGCTTGGTGGGTGCAGCTGGTTGAGGATCACCCTTGTTTGAGGTTGTTCCCCGGCTGGTCCTTCTATTTCTTTGGAGCAGAGGGGTAGGGTTGGTCGATGGAGGAGTAGGATGGTAGGGTGGTGGTTTGATGGGTTCTCTTCTTATGGACCGGGTGGGGAAGAGTTCAGGGATCTGTGGAGTTGACCAGAGGGTATTATGAACCGGATAATAAGAGGGTAAAAGGGTATTTTTTGAAGAACCAGGTAGGGTTGTGGGCATGGGGGAGGGGCCGGCAAAAGGGTGAAATTTGTGTGGTGCTTGGGCTTCAGGGAGGGGTGGGAAGTCCATGTTTGAGAGGGTGACAGGCGGATTAGAGGAAGTGGGACTCACAGTGGGACATAGCACTTGATGAGCTGTAGTGAGAGTTCCGGAGGACAGTCTCGAACCGTCTCGTTTGCGGGCCCAACCTGTGGCTATGTGAAAAGCTAGATTATTGTAGGGACCAGTGGATATGGAGTCTATTATATGTGTGTAATGTTGTCCAAGTATTGTGATTGTGTTAAGCGTCCATTGGGTGGTGTTATTGTAAATTTTGGTCCGGGTTTCTGCTGTAGGTGCAGATGGTCTTATGAAGTCGGTGAGTTTTTTGACTTGACGTAACAGGCCAACCTGCGGTCCGGTTGGCCCCAGTAATTAAAGTTCAGCGCCCGAGGATTCTTGAAGCGTCTTCTCCCGTAGCGCACCGTGGTCCAAGCACCTCCATTTTCATCTCCGTCGTAGAAGTGCATGGCAGGTGTTACGCTTTTTCAAACAGGAAAAGGTTCGGTATTTGGAAAAAATGAAAAAGGAAAAAAAGCAAAAGCGGGACAACCACTTAAAGAAGGGTTTTTTATTCATAAAAAACGTAAAAAAAAATAAACAATACAAAATTTGAATAATATGTGCTCGCGCTACGCGTTTCGGCCAAAATCTGCCTTCATCAGGCTCAATGTACATCACAACAGCTACAACTTGGCTGAACAGGCGGAAAAGTGAAGTGAGAGACAAAAGGGGGGGCTCTTTTATTCCCACTGTCTTACCAAGGAGCACGCGTCGGCCTCGTGGGCCCCGCGTGTCCTAAGGCATGGGCCCTGCGTGTTCCCAGCCCCTCCCCTGCCTGCATGCTGCTGTACCAGGCAAAAGGACACGTGAAACAAACCTTTTTCTTCCCACTCAGTTATTGATTTCTTATTAGGATTATTTGGATTTATAAACACTGCAAAACGGTTGGGATTAGGGTTAAAATTAAGTTAAGGTTAGGTTTAGAGGCAAGGTTAGGGGTAGGGTTAAAAAAGTAATAGTAAACATAGATAAAATAACAATGATAACCATAACCATAAAAACAGTAACAATGATAACAACATCTCTCACACTGTTCATCCTAAACAAAACCCTGGGTCATAAGAAATTGCTCGACCAGTGGGGTATGCACCTCTATTATGAACAATATTATATTTATGTTGTCACATGTTTGTGCTAACAGAAGTTTTGGTTTGTCCCACCAAATGTTTATCACCCAAGGAAAAGGAAATAAGATAACTACAATCTTGTGTTTTGGATCAGAGTTTTTTTGAAAGTTACTGAATAAGAGTCACACCTTTATTGAGGAGGTCACTTTGTTATTCTGTCCGGGCAACATTTTATAATAAAAACCATGTTAATTTGAGACCTAAGGGGCTGTCCCCTTTCAAACTCCACCCTAAAGTTTTTGACACTATAAATCATAAAAAGCTACTGACTAAACTAACCAAATTCAATTTCTCCTCTAGTACCATAAAATGGATAGAATCATATTTGTCAAATAGATCCCAGTCAGTTAGGATAAATCACTATCATTCCTCACCTCTCCCTATCTCCACAGGTGTCCCGCAAGGTTCTATTCTAGGGCCTTTACTTTTTTCACTCTACATCAATGATCTGCCTTCTGTTTGTTCAAATGTCTACACCCAGATGTATGCTGATGATACTGTCATTTATTCACATGGCAATAACACATCTGAGGTGGCAGAGAAGCTAACTGAAACGATGGGACATGTGGCAAAATGGTTGGAGCAGTCAAGTCTATGTCTCAATGTAAACAAAACAGTTGCAATGTTCTTTTCCAAAACAAACCGTAAAAATATTCTGGCTGATGTTTCTGTGGCAGGAAAGAAAATAGACATTGTTGAAAAGTTTGAATACCTTGGGATTTTAATTGATACAACATTCAATTTTAAATCACAAATTCAAAAAGTTTGTAACCGTGTGAGGTATAACCTGTCCAATTTTAGATTTATTAGGGCAAATTTGTCACTGAAACTGCCACAATGTTCATGCATGCAATGATCTTATCACACATGACATACTGTCTCACTACATGGTCACAGGCAAACAAATCAGCATTAAAAACCTCTGGAGTCACTTTACAAACAAACAATCAAAGTACTGGATAGAAAACCAATAAGACATCATCACTGTGACATTTTACAAAAACACAAACTGTTAAGCTGGGAGAATTTCATTAAGTACACAAAACTATGCCTATTCTATAAAATCATTAACGGTCTGTCATCCCCTCCACTCAGTCAGTTTGTTAAAATAAGATTCTCCCAAAGAGTGACTCGAGGGTCGGCTCAACAAGACTGTATAGTTCCTCTGAGGAGAAGTGCCTTCAGCCAGAGCGCCTTCTCCATAACAGCAGCACAAGAATGGAACTCTGTCCCTCACATCATCAGACACATCACCACATACACTCTGTTTAAAAACAACCTAAAAAACTGGCTCATATCACAGCAAACATGTTCACATTGAACTGGATTAACACCTGCCCTTCCTCCTCCCCTCTGTCACCTTTGTGTCTTTTATACTTGTTTTTTATGTTTTCTCTATGTGCATGTTTTTATTAGTATATGTATTTTAGATGATAATTTAATTGTAAATGTATATTTTTAATGTATTTAATTGATGTTTTTAGGTTTTTAGGTTGACAATTTTTAACACCTGTCCGGGGACTATGGATGATAAATAGCCTTTGGGCTAATTCTGGCGCATTGCAGTGATGCTTTTAATGTGCACTGTCCCTGTTAAATAAACGAATAAATTAAATTAAATTAAATGGACTTAGTGGACATTCCACTTTAAATAGGACCTCCAATGTTCCAAGATTGCTCTTGCCGTATCCTGGGTCCAGCTAATTGCATCTTCTTCTGTTGCAAAATGAGAATCCTCCAGCAGGGGGATGTGTCTCATATTTTTTTCAATATGCTGATTTAATAGTATCATGTTATTCTGCTCCATTTCAGATAAATTACTAGAAAAATTAACTAGGGGAACCCAAATGACAGCAGATGGACATCTGTGTTTAGCCATCTTCAGAGCCTGCTGGAGCTGTTTAACAGCGGTTTCTTTAATGTTCTGACTTCTGGCGTTGATGCCGGCTGCAATAACCACATCCGGAACCCCTAAGTTACCCAGAACGAGGGCTATCTCAAATAAAGCCCGCATATGGCGAAAATTAGCACCTGGATAACTCTCGATCTGTAGATCTGGGATGGAGTAGTCTGGAATCCTGGACAAATTTGAATCCCCAACAATAAGACGCCTTTTCTCCACTTCTGTCAGGATTTTAGCCCTCTGGCTGTCACTTCCTGTTTTATTTTGAAGGCCTGTCTTTTCTGTCCTCATTTCCAGTTCCTGCTGTGTGATCTGCTTCCTCCCTAATGTGCTCCACCTGTGCCTCATTGTCTTCCCTATATAAGCAGTGCTCTTTTCCCAAGCCAGTGCCAGATTGTCTTTCTTTTCCTGTGAGCAATCCAGCCGTAATCTCTACAGAGTTCATAGAGCAATTTGTTCCTGATTCATTCCTCTTTTGGATGGCCTCCTGAACTTATATTAAAGACTCTGATTCTGCCACTCCCTGACTCTACCATTGTGTCCGCCTGAGCTGCACCTGATAACTTCCAGATCCCAGTAAGCCAATTTTCTGTATGTTTCAGGGTAACAGTTAACCTTAGAAACCTGCTGCGTTGGGTGAGGTGAGTCTACAAGGGCCGCTGGTGGCTCAGCCCCGTCACCAGCCAGCTCCGGCCCTGTAACATCGCGTCCCCCCGCTGAAGCTGGAGCCGGGGCAGAGGTGCTGTTATCGCACTCTGCCTCACCCGGGCTGTCATCCTCCAGCACTGAACTGCCTGAAGTTAGGAGGTCGGCGATCGTGTCCGCCTCATCCCCGTCTTCATCGCTGTCGAATTCGTCAGCCAACTCTATGAAGGTAAAAATGTGTCAAAAAGAACGCACTTGTAAATTTGATTTGAGAACTTGTAATATAGAATCTGAATACTTGTGCATCAAAAATCTGCATCTGTGTGTAAAAATCTTCTGGTGTGAACTGACAAATTCCCATTTGCATGTGTTCATTTAGAGTTACAACTTCAAATCTGTGATTCCAACTGCTCAAATGTGCTTCTGCGTGTGCTCGAATCTGCTGCCGCAAATCACAGGTGCGCTACAACTGCGCTCTGAATTCGGACACATTCCTTGCGAGAAACTTGTGTCAAAAGTGATCTGTGTCCGATAATGGGACTAGGGGGGGAGGGAGGGTAAGAGGAGGCGGAGTCAACCAATCAGAGTGCCAGACCTCGCCGTCTGTCAGGGGGATCCTTGCTTCTTATTTCCTCCGGAGCTCAGCGGCTGGCCGCGGTGTCGCGTACCAGCGACGCGCTACGCCCTCGCTCAGTCAGCGGCCAGCCGTTGCTCAGCGGGCTGAGTCCGCCACAGCTTTAGCGCCCCCGCGCCGTCGCCTGGAACGTCGCGGAGAACGCGTTTATCTAAGGATCCCGCAAGGATCCCGCTGACAGACAGCGAGGTCTACGCCTTCGCTCAGCGGAGGAAAGAAGAAGCGAGGATCCTGCTGACCGACGGCGGAGCACGCCTGTCGCTCGCGCCACAGCCGCGCGCCACAGCCGCGCCGTCGCCTGGAACGTCGCGGAGAACGCGTTTATCTAATCTAATATTTCTTTTCAAATGTTTATCCATATGATTTATAATAAAGCTGCTCAATAGCCCTGGCCCTGTTGTCCTGCTACAACAAAGATGATCATCTTCCTGATCCTGTCCGTTCACAGCCGTCTAGCTGCTTGTCTGCATTTAAAGCACGAAGAGATCACTTCTCATTAAAATGCAGGAGAAAACTAAGTTTTTCTGTAGAAATGCATTTTTAGTTCACTCTCTGTGTTCATACAAAATGATTGAGAGACTTGCTGTCACATTTGAACGTTTATCAGAAGAGTTATTGAAGCAGGAAGTGTGAATCTGTGAAGATCTTTCAAACTTTACCAAGTTCTCCGAATCCAGCACTCAGATTGGTTGACTCCGCCTCCTCTTACCCTCCCTCCCCCCCAGTCCCATTATCGGACACAGATCACTTTTGACACAAGTTTCTCGCAAGGAATGTGTCAGAATTCAGAGCGCAGTTGTAGCGCACGTAAAAAAAGAAACAATACAAAATTTGAATAAAATGTGCTCGCGCTACGCGTTTCGCCGCGGTTCTTATCTCCGTCGGAGCTGTCCTCCTCCTGGGAGCTGTCCGGTACTGAAGCTCGGGAAGGCGGCGCCCGCGCCGCCGGTCTGGGGGCAGGGGGTGAAGTCATCTCCACATTATGAAGGAGAAAATCCTCCCGCACCACGAAGGGGTTGCGGCTGGTTGCCACTCGCGGTCCGCGCTGCTCCTTAGGAGCGGCTGCAGGAACTGCATCTAGAGGCCAAATGGGTCTCCTGTCCGTCATAGTTCCAACTGATCGGCTTGCAGTCTCGTAACATTCAGCTTGAATGCTTATGGAGGCCTGCTCAGGTTGACGTTTCTTCTTTTTTCCTACCCCTGATGTGCGTGGCTCCCGGTGGCTGTCAGACCTTACCGGTGGTGGCGTCGGTGACGCTGGACTCCGCCGCTCCGAGTCCGCTCTGCAGGCGGTGATCAGGGCCTCTGCCTGATCGAGGACATCCTGTGTGATCCGAGGTAGATTTCTGCGAGCCCATCGTGTCGCCACGGTGAAGGCTTCCCTCCAATCTTGGGTTAAATCACCTGGGAGATCCTGAAGCAGTTTCTCCAGCCTCTGCTGATAGTGTTCCTGGAGTATCTGCAATGTGATCTGTCCCAAGTTTTTTGCGTTGCCCTCAATGAGGTCTAAAACATCATCCGTGGGATCAGCGGGTTTGATCAGCGAGGCTAATGAGTCTACTGTACGAGTAATCATCAGAGGTTCAGACCTGTCCGGCGCGATTGTCACATTTTGTAAATGATGCACCATCTTTACTACCGCATGTAATTTGCGGATAAGCTGTCCAAGTCTTTCATCTGCAGGTCGCTGGAGGTCCTGCCCAACATCTGCTGGGGGTCCAAACCTTGTTGCACATCTGGTTGGTGAGCCCCGGACTGCTGCTGCATAAGAGCGGGGCTGTGGAAAATAAGGTCGGGGTCCACCGTATACGCAGGAGGCACTGGCCAGTCAGGATTTGAATGTGAAGCCCTACTCCAGCCAAAATTCGTGAACCTTGGTGCCCTCTTCCAGCCGGAGACGGGAAATGCACGGTCCATTCCGCGGTCCGGTCGGCCCCAGTAATTAAAGTTCAGCGCACGGGGGATTATTGTAGCGTCTTCTCCCGTAGCGCACCGTGGTCCAAGCACCTCCATCTTCATCTCCGTCGTAGAAGTGCATGGCAGGTGTTACGCTTTTTCACCCAGGAAAAGGTTCGGTATTTGGAAAATGAAAAAGGAAAAAAAGCAAAAGCGGGACAACCACTTAAAGAAGGGTTTTTTTATTCATAAAAAACGTAAAAAAATAAACAATACAAAATTTGAATAAAATGTGCTCGCGCTACGCGCTTCGCCGCGGTTCTTATCTCCGTCGGAGCTGTCCTCCTCCTGGGAGCTGTCCGGTACTGAAGCTCGGGAAGGCGGCGCCCGCGCCGCCGGTCTGGGGGCAGGGGGTGAAGTCATCTCCACATTATGAAGGAGAAAATCCTCCCGCACCACGAAGGGGTTGCGGCTGGTTGCCACTCGCGGTCCGCGCTGCTCCTTAGGAGCGGCTCCAGGAACTGCATCTAGAGGCCAAATGGGTCTCCTGTCCGTCATAGTTCCAACTGATCGGCTTGCAGTCTCGTAACATTCAGCTTGAATGCTTATGGAGGCCTGCTCAGGTTGACGTTTCTTCTTTTTTCTTCCGCCTGATGTGCGTGGCTCCCGGTGGCTGTCAGACCTTACCGGTGGTGGCGTCGGTGACGCTGGACTCCGCCGCTCCGAGTCCGCTCTGCAGGCGGTGATCAGGACCTCTGCCTGATCGAGGGAAGGGAAAAAAGCAAAAGCGGGACAACCACTTAAAGAAGGGTTTTTTATTCAAATGTGCTTCTGCGTGTGCTCGAATCTGCTGCCGCAAATCACAGGTGCGCTACAACTGCGCTCTGAATTCTGACACATTCCTCGCGAGAAACTTGTGTCAAAAGTGATCTGTGTCCAATAATGGGACTAGGGGGAGAGGGAGGGTAAGAGGAGGCGGAGTCAACCAATCAGAGTGCCAGACCTCGCCGTCTGTCAGGGGGATCCTTGCTTCTTATTTCCTCCGGAGCTCAGCAGCTGGCCGCGGTGTCGCGTACCAGCGACGCGCTACGCCCTCGCTCAGTCAGCGGCCAGCCGTTGCTCAGCGGGCTGAGTCCGCCACAGCTGCGCGCCGCCGCACCGTCGCCTGGAACGTCGCGGAGAACGCGTTTATCTAAGGATCCCGCAAGGATCCCGCTGACAGACAGCGAGGTCTACGCCTTCGCTCAGCGGAGGAAAGAAGAAGCGAGGATCCTGCTGACCGACGGCGGAGCACGCCTGTCGCTCGTGCCACAGCCGCGCGCCACAGCCGCGCGCCACAGCCGCGCGCCACAGCCGCGCGCCACAGCCGCGCGCCACAGCCGCGCCGTCGCCTGGAACGTCGCGGAGAACGCGTTTATCTAATCTAATATTTCTTTTCAAATGTTTATCCATATGATTTATAATAAAGCTGCTCAATAGCCCTGGCCCTGTTGTCCTGCTACAACAAAGATGATCATCTTCCTGATCCTGTCCGTTCACAGCCGTCTAGCTGCTTGTCTGCATTTAAAGCACGAAGAGATCACTTCTCATTAAAATGCAGGAGAAAACTAAGTTTTTCTGTAGAAATGCATTTTTAGTTCACTCTCTGTGTTCATACAAAATGATTGAGAGACTTGCTGTCACATTTGAACGTTTATCAGAAGAGTTATTGAAGCAGGAAGTGTGAATCTGTGAAGATCTTTCAAACTTTACCAAGTTCTCCGAATCCAGCACTCAGATTGGTTGACTCCGCCTCCTCTTACCCTCCCTCCCCCCAGTCCCATCATCGGACACAGATCACTTTTGACACAAGTTTCTCGCAAGGAATGTGCCAGAATTCAGAGCGCAGTTGTAGCGCACGTAAAAAAAAGAAACAATACAAAATTTGAATAAAATGTGCTCGCGCTACGCGTTTCGCCGCGGTTCTTATCTCCGTCGGAGCTGTCCTCCTCCTGGGAGCTGTCCGGTACTGAAGCTCGGGAAGGCGGCGCCCGCGCCGCCGGTCTGGGGGCAGGGGGTGAAGTCATCTCCACATTATGAAGGAGAAAATCCTCCCGCACCACGAAGGGGTTGCGGCTGGTTGCCACTCGCGGTCCGCGCTGCTCCTTAGGAGCGGCTGCAGGAACTGCATCTAGAGGCCAAATGGGTCTCCTGTCCGTCATAGTTCCAACTGATCGGCTTGCAGTCTCGTAACATTCAGCTTGAATGCTTATGGAGGCCTGCTCAGGTTGACGTTTCTTCTTTTTTCTTCCGCCTGATGTGCGTGGCTCCCGGTGGCTGTCAGACCTTACCGGTGGTGGCGTCGGTGACGCTGGACTCCGCCGCTCCGAGTCCGCTCTGCAGGCGGTGATCAGGACCTCTGCCTGATCGAGGGAAGGGAAAAAAGCAAAAGCGGGACAACCACTTAAAGAAGGGTTTTTTATTCAAATGTGCTTCTGCGTGTGCTCGAATCTGCTGCCGCAAATCACAGGTGCGCTACAACTGCGCTCTGAATTCTGACACATTCCTCGCGAGAAACTTGTGTCAAAAGTGATCTGTGTCCAATAATGGGACTAGGGGGAGAGGGAGGGTAAGAGGAGGCGGAGTCAACCAATCAGAGTGCCAGACCTCGCCGTCTGTCAGGGGGATCCTTGCTTCTTATTTCCTCCGGAGCTCAGCAGCTGGCCGCGGTGTCGCGTACCAGCGACGCGCTACGCCCTCGCTCAGTCAGCGGCCAGCCGTTGCTCAGCGGGCTGAGTCCGCCACAGCTGCGCGCCGCCGCACCGTCGCCTGGAACGTCGCGGAGAACGCGTTTATCTAAGGATCCCGCAAGGATCCCGCTGACAGACAGCGAGGTCTACGCCTTCGCTCAGCGGAGGAAAGAAGAAGCGAGGATCCTGCTGACCGACGGCGGAGCACGCCTGTCGCTCGTGCCACAGCCGCGCGCCACAGCCGCGCGCCACAGCCGCGCGCCACAGCCGCGCGCCACAGCCGCGCGCCACAGCCGCGCGCCACAGCCGCGCGCCACAGCCGCGCGCCACAGCCGCGCGCCACAGCCGCGCCGTCGCCTGGAACGTCGCGGAGAACGCGTTTATCTAATCTAATATTTCTTTTCAAATGTTTATCCATATGATTTATAATAAAGCTGCTCAATAGCCCTGGCCCTGTTGTCCTGCTACAACAAAGATGATCATCTTCCTGATCCTGTCCGTTCACAGCCGTCTAGCTGCTTGTCTGCATTTAAAGCACGAAGAGATCACTTCTCATTAAAATGCAGGAGAAAACTAAGTTTTTCTGTAGAAATGCATTTTTAGTTCACTCTCTGTGTTCATACAAAATGATTGAGAGACTTGCTGTCACATTTGAACGTTTATCAGAAGAGTTATTGAAGCAGGAAGTGTGAATCTGTGAAGATCTTTCAAACTTTACCAAGTTCTCCGAATCCAGCACTCAGATTGGTTGACTCCGCCTCCTCTTACCCTCCCTCCCCCCAGTCCCATCATCGGACACAGATCACTTTTGACACAAGTTTCTCGCAAGGAATGTGCCAGAATTCAGAGCGCAGTTGTAGCGCACGTAAAAAAAAGAAACAATACAAAATTTGAATAAAATGTGCTCGCGCTACGCGTTTCGCCGCGGTTCTTATCTCCGTCGGAGCTGTCCTCCTCCTGGGAGCTGTCCGGTACTGAAGCTCGGGAAGGCGGCGCCCGCGCCGCCGGTCTGGGGGCAGGGGGTGAAGTCATCTCCACATTATGAAGGAGAAAATCCTCCCGCACCACGAAGGGGTTGCGGCTGGTTGCCACTCGCGGTCCGCGCTGCTCCTTAGGAGCGGCTGCAGGAACTGCATCTAGAGGCCAAATGGGTCTCCTGTCCGTCATAGTTCCAACTGATCGGCTTGCAGTCTCGTAACATTCAGCTTGAATGCTTATGGAGGCCTGCTCAGGTTGACGTTTCTTCTTTTTTCCTACCCCTGATGTGCGTGGCTCCCGGTGGCTGTCAGACCTTACCGGTGGTGGCGTCGGTGACGCTGGACTCCGCCGCTCCGAGTCCGCTCTGCAGGCGGTGATCAGGGCCTCTGCCTGATCGAGGGAAGGGAAAAAAGCAAAAGCGGGACAACCACTTAAAGAAGGGTTTTTTATTCATAAAAAACGTAAAAAAAATAAACAATACAAAATTTGAATAATATGTGCTCGCGCTACGCGTTTCGGCCAAAATCTGCCTTCATCAGGCTCAATGCACATCACAACAGCTACAACTTGGCTGAACAGGCGGAAAAGTGAAGTGAGAGACAAAAGGGGGGGCTCTTTTATTCCCACTGTCTTACCAAGGAGCACGCGTCGGCCTCGTGGGCCCCGCGTGTCCTAAGGCATGGGCCCTGCGTGTTCCCAGCCCCTCCCCTGCCTGCATGCTGCTGTACCAGGCAAAAGGACACGTGAATCAAACCTTTTTCTCCCCACTCAGTTATTGATTTCTTATTAGGATTATTTGGATTTATAAACACTGCAAAACGGTTGGGATTAGGGTTAAAATTAAGTTAAGGTTAGGGTTAGAGGCAAGGTTAGGGGTAGGGTTAAAAAAATAATAGTAAACATAGATAAAATAACAATGATAACCATAACCATAAAAACAGTAACAATGATAACAACATCTCTCACACTGTTCATCCTAAACAAAACCCTGGGTCATAAGAAATTGCTCGACCAGTGGGGTATGCACCTCTATTATGAACAATATTATATTTATGTTGTCACATGTTTGTGCTAACAGAAGTTTTGGTTTGTCCCACCAAATGTTTATCACCCAAGGAAAAGGAAATAAGATAACTACAATCTTGTGTTTTGGATCAGATTTTTTTGAACGTTACTGAATAAGAGTCACACCTTTATTGAGGAGGTCACTTTGTTATTCTGTCAGGGCAACATTTTATAATAAAAACCATGTTAATTTGAGATCTAAGGGGCTGTCCCCTTTCAAACTCCACCCTAAATGGACTTAGTGGACATTCCACTTTAAATAGGACCTCCAATGTTCCAAGATTGCTCTTGCCGTATCCTGGGTCCAGCTAATTGCATCTTCTTCTGTTGCAAAATGAGAATCCTCCAGCAGGGGGATGTGTCTCATATTTTTTTCAATATGCTGATTTAATAGTATCATGTCATTCTGCTCCATTTCAGATAAATTACTAGAAAAATTAACTAGGGGAACCCAAATGACAGCAGATGGACATCTGTGTTTAGCCATCTTCAGAGCCTGCTGGAGCTGTTTAACAGCGGTTTCTTTAATGTTCCGACTTCTGGCGTTGATGCCGGCTGCAATAACCACATCCGGAACCCCTAAGTTACCCGGAACGAGGGCTATCTCAAATAAAGCCCGCATATGGCGAAAATTAGCACCTGGATAACTCTCGATCTGTAGATCTGGGATGGAGTAGTCTGGAATCCTGGACAAATTTGAATCCCCAACAATAAGACGCCTTTTCTCCACTTCCAGATCCCAGTAAGCCAATTTTCTGTATGTTTCAGGGTAACAGTTAACCTTAGAAACCTGCTGCGTTGGGTGAGGTGAGTCTACAAGGGCCGCTGGTGGCTCAGCCCCGTCACCAGCCAGCTCCGGCCCTGTAACATCGCGTCCCCCCGCTGAAGCTGGAGCCGGGGCAGAGGTGCTGTTATCGCACTCTGCCTCACCCGGGCTGTCATCCTCCAGCACTGAACTGCCTGAAGTTAGGAGGTCGGCGATCGTGTCCGCCTCATCCCCGTCTTCATCGCTGTCGAATTCGTCAGCCAACTCTATGAAGGTAAAAATGTGTCAAAAAGAACGCACTTGTAAATTTGATTTGAGAACTTGTAATATAGAATCTGAATACTTGTGCATCAAAAATCTGCATCTGTGTGTAAAAATCTTCTGGTGTGAACTGACAAATTCCCATTTGCATGTGTTCATTTAGAGTTACAACTTCAAATCTGTGATTCCAACTGCTCAAATGTGCTTCTGCGTGTGCTCGAATCTGCTGCCGCAAATCACAGGTGCGCTACAACTGCGCTCTGAATTCGGACACATTCCTTGCGAGAAACTTGTGTCAAAAGTGATCTGTGTCCGATAATGGGACTAGGGGGGGAGGGAGGGTAAGAGGAGGCGGAGTCAACCAGTCAGAGTGCCAGACCTCGCCGTCTTTCAGGGGGATCCTTGCTTCTTATTTCCGCCGTTGCTCAGCGGGCTGAGTCCGCCACAGCTGCGCGCCCCGCGCCGTCGCCTGGAACGTCGCGGAGAACGCGTTTATCTAAGGATCCCGCAAGGATCCCGCTGACAGACAGCGAGGTCTACGCCTTCGCTCAGCGGAGGAAAGAAGAAGCGAGGATCCTGCTGACCGACGGCGGAGCACGCCTGTCGCTCGCGCCACAGCCGCGCGCCACAGCCGCGCCGTCGCCTGGAACGTCGCGGAGAACGCGTTTATCTAAGGATCCCGCAAGCAGGGCCGGCCCTGGTCTTCTAGGGGCCCTAAGCGAAATGTAATTTGTGGGCCCTCTAACTGATCAGCAGCTTAAAAAAAACGCAACTGTTGTTGTAATATAAATGAGATCTCTCTATGAATACATTTGTGAATTATTGTTGCTGCTGAAGAATTAAACACAGTATATTTATTGCCTGCATGTTGGATCCACAATTAGTGGTGCCAAACAATTTTTAAATGCAAAGAAAAAAATTTGAATGACAAATGTATATAGATATAGCCATATATTTTTTAATGAAACACTAGGCACTCAACAAATGACATTCACAAAACTCCAACTTATTAAAAACAGCAACTTAATAGAAAGTCAAATAACGATAAAACAATCCAAAATAAAGAACACAACAGCTCAATGAGGGGATTTTGGAAAGTCAGAGTCTTTCTCAGTCTGAAAAGGACGTCTTTGCACCAAATCCATTCTTACTGGATCAGAGAGTGTGGTTGGCCATTCAGCTGGACTTCAGCTGTATTGGATCTGAAGTAGGTGGAATTTTGGATCCAGTCGGCTCCTCCTCCATTCACGCCTCTCTTGGAGCCTCTGGAACATAAGACACATAACTTCAATAAAAGCAAACAGTAAAAACTAAAACAGTCAAATGTTTTCCCTTCCAACAGTAGATGTGGTGACAACAGTTTCTTCTGCAGCTAAAAAACAAGAATTATTATTATACAATAATCAATGATAAAGCTAATAAAATATCTATAGCAGAATAATAATAATAGTTTACTGGCTCATTTAAAATCTGTGTGCAGGTTTTTCACAATTTCAAGATCTTTTTCTATATTTATAAGAGATTTATTGTTTGATTGTATATTTGCATGAGGTCATATTTATTAATTTAATTATGAACAGTTTGGGGCTTCATTCTCTTCAGCTGCTGTTTATGAAAAAAGGGTTTATGCAGACACTGTTTTTAAATGACTTTACATGCTATTAAAATGACCTTAGATGACATCTTCAGTGATGTCAGGAACATTATGGGATGTGGACGCTGCTCCTCCTCCAGTACTTTTTGATACTTTTTGAGAGCAGAAGAAACTGTGCAAAACATCCTCATTATGTAAAACCAAAACTGCAAAATACAAATAAGAAATCAATGTACCCATTTATAAATAATAAATGTGAACAATGATTTGAGTATAAATGGAAATATAAGCATTTATGCACTTCTTTATCTATTATTTTGTATGCTCATAATTTTAAAATTAGTACATTTATTTTGTGTTTCATTCATGAGAACATTTTTTTCCTATTTGTATTTGGCAGTTTTGATTCTTCATATTTCATGCCAATGCTAGATTTTAAGACATTGTTGAAAAAGTTAGACTACCTGACTGTCTCTAACAGATAAACAGCAGTTTTTATACTGACATAAACCAGAAAATGCAGAATGCACTAAATATGTCGTGTGTTAGCAAAACAATGAAACAATACGATAACGTGAGTAAAAACATTTATCAGCCATTATACCGTTGTCATTATTTACTTTTCTCTGTTCTCCACCGTTTTAGAAGCTCATGTCTGTCCTCATCTTCTTGGAAACTTGGATATCAGAATTATTTTCGAGTTTTCCATTGGAAATGACGACAAACAGGGTCGTTTATGATAAGGTTTCTGTGCAATCTTCACCTCGGATCGATTAGTATTTACGTAAATCACGCAGCTGCACAGAAAGGCAGGATTAATGTAAAAATACGGCCCCACATCCTCCA
This sequence comes from Oryzias curvinotus, assembly GCA_023969325.1. Lineage (NCBI taxonomy): Eukaryota > Metazoa > Chordata > Actinopteri > Beloniformes > Adrianichthyidae > Oryzias > Oryzias curvinotus. The sequence continues at coordinate 38,116 of JALJSC010000102.1, forward strand.
AACTTACCTTGTGATTGATGTTTCAGTTCTGCTTTTTTCAGCTCCTGATGGATAAAGTCTCTTTGGCATGAAGTTCTCTTGTTGTCGCTTTGATCAGCGTGACTAAATGTGCTCGTTTTTTTTCTTTTTCCCAACTTTATTGAAACACAATGCGCTCGTAAATGCACACTGTTCCAGGCTCAGATGCAAGGATGTTGACCAATCGTTGCTAAGAGTGGCGTAACGTCAGTATTTGGGTTGCCAGATTGGTTCAGGTGTGTTCAAGGGCGGGATCATTAAAGTGCAGGCAACATTCTTTTTAAAGCGCACGTTGGTACGGAAGTTCTATGAAATGGGTTGCCAGATTTGGATCTTTTTTTATTTTCATATTTTCGCCACTTCGGGGCCCTGGTGGTGACGGGGGCCCTACGCGGCTGCGTAATTCGCGTAAAGGGAGGGCCGGCCATGCCCGCAAGGATCCCGCTGACAGACAGCGAGGTCTACGCCTTCGCTCAGCGGAGGAAAGAAGAAGCGAGGATCCTGCTGACCGACGGCGGAGCACGCCTGTCGCTCGCGCCACAGCCGCGCGCCACAGCCGCGCCGTCGCCTGGAACGTCGCGGAGAACGCGTTTATCTAATCTAATATTTCTTTTCAAATGTTTATCCATATGATTTCTAATAAAGCTGCTCAATAGCCCTGGCCCTGTTGTCCTGCTACAACAAAGATGATCATCTTCCTGATCCTGTCCGTTCACAGCCGTCTAGCTGCTTGTCTGCATTTAAAGCACGAAGAGATCACTTCTCATTAAAATGCAGGAGAAAACTAAGTTTTTCTGTAGAAATGCATTTTTAGTTCACTCTCTGTGTTCATACAAAATGATTGAGAGACTTGCTGTCACATTTGAACGTTTATCAGAAGAGTTATTGAAGCAGGAAGTGTGAATCTGTGAAGACCTTTCAAACTTTACCAAGTTCTCCGAATCCAGCACTCAGATTGGTTGACTCCGCCTCCTCTTACCCTCCCTCCCCCCCAGTCCCATCATCGGACACAGATCACTTTTGACACAAGTTTCTCGCAAGGAATGTGCCAGAATTCAGAGCGCAGTTGTAGCGCACGTAAAAAAAAGAAACAATACAAAATTTGAATAAAATGTGCTCGCGCTACGCGTTTCGCCGCGGTTCTTATCTCCGTCGGAGCTGTCCTCCTCCTGGGAGCTGTCCGGTACTGAAGCTCGGGAAGGCGGCGCCCGCGCCGCCGGTCTGGGGGCAGGGGGTGAAGTCATCTCCACATTATGAAGGAGAAAATCCTCCCGCACCACGAAGGGGTTGCGGCTGGTTGCCACTCGCGGTCCGCGCTGCTCCTTAGGAGCGGCTGCAGGAACTGCATCTAGAGGCCAAATGGGTCTCCTGTCCGTCATAGTTCCAACTGATCGGCTTGCAGTCTCGTAACATTCAGCTTGAATGCTTATGGAGGCCTGCTCAGGTTGACGTTTCTTCTTTTTTCCTACCCCTGATGTGCGTGGCTCCCGGTGGCTGTCAGACCTTACCGGTGGTGGCGTCGGTGACGCTGGACTCCGCCGCTCCGAGTCCGCTCTGCAGGCGGTGATCAGGGCCTCTGCCTGATCGAGGACATCCTGTGTGATCCGAGGTAGATTTCTGCGAGCCCATCGTGTCGCCACGGTGAAGGCTTCCCTCCAATCTTGGGTTAAATCACCTGGGAGATCCTGAAGCAGTTTCTCCAGCCTCTGCTGATAGTGTTCCTGGAGTATCTGCAATGTGATCTGTCCCAAGTTTTTTGCGTTGCCCTCAATGAGGTCTAAAACATCATCCGTGGGATCAGCGGGTTTGATCAGCGAGGCTAATGAGTCTACTGTACGAGTAATCATCAGAGGTTCAGACCTGTCCGGCGCGATTGTCACATTTTGTAAATGATGCACCATCTTTACTACCGCATGTAATTTGCGGATAAGCTGTCCAAGTCTTTCATCTGCAGGTCGCTGGAGGTCCTGCCCAACATCTGCTGGGGGTCCAAACCTTGTTGCACATCTGGTTGGTGAGCCCCGGACTGCTGCTGCATAAGAGCGGGGCTGTGGAAAATAAGGTCGGGGTCCACCGTATACGCAGGAGGAACTGGCCAGTCAGGATTTGAATGTGAAGCCCGACTCCAGCCAAAATTCGTGAACCTTGGTGCCCTCTTCCAGCCGGAGACGGGAAATGCACGGTCCATTCCGCGGTCCGGTCGGCCCCAGTAATTAAAGTTCAGCGCACGGGGGATTATTGTAGCGTCTTCTCCCGTAGCGCACCGTGGTCCAAGCACCTCCATCTTCATCTCCGTCGTAGAAGTGCATGGCAGGTGTTACGCTTTTTCACCCAGGAAAAGGTTCGGTATTTGGAAAATGAAAAAGGAAAAAAAGCAAAAGCGGGACAACCACTTAAAGAAGGGTTTTTTTTATTCATAAAAAACGTAAAAAAAGAAACAATACAAAATTTGAATAAAATGTGCTCGCGCTACGCGCTTCGCCGCGGTTCTTATCTCCGTCGGAGCTGTCCTCCTCCTGGGAGCTGTCCGGTACTGAAGCTCGGGAAGGCGGCGGTCTGGGGGCAGGGGGGTGAAGTCATCTCCACATTATGAAGGAGAAAATCCTCCCGCACCACGAAGGGGTTGCGGCTGGTTGCCACTCGCGGTCCGCGCTGCTCCTTAGGAGCGGCTCCAGGAACTGCATCTAGAGGCCAAATGGGTCTCCTGTCCGCATAGTTCCAACTGATCGGCTTGCAGTCTCGTAACATTCAGCTTGAATGCTTATGGAGGCCTGCTCAGGTTGACGTTTTTCTTTTTTCCTACCCCTGATGTCGTGGCTCCCCGGTGGCGGTCAGACCTTAACCGGTGGTGGGCGTCGGTGACGCTGGACTCCGCCGCTCCGAGTCCGCTCTGCAGGCGGTGATCAGGGACCTCTGCCTGAATCGAGGACATCCTGTGTGGATCCGAGGTAGATTTCTGCGAGCCCATCGTGTCGCCACGGTGAAGGCTTCCCTCCAATCTTGGGTTAAATCACCTGGGAGATCTGAAGCAGTTTCTCCAGCCTCTGCTGATAGTGTTCGTCTGCATTTAAAGCACGAAGAGATCACTTCTCATTAAAATGCAGGAGAAAACTAGTTTTTCTGTAGAAATGCATTTTTTTTCACTCTCTGTGTCATACAAAATGATTGAGAACTTGCGTCACATTTGAACGTTTTCAGAAGAGTTATTGAGCGGAAGTGTGAATCTGTGAAAGCTTTCAACTTTACCAAGTTCTCCGAATCCACACTCAGATTGGTTACTCGCCTCCTCCTCTACCCTCCCCCCCCCCCCAGTCCATCATCGGACACAGATCACTTTTGACACAGATTTCTCGCAAGGATGTGCAAATCAGAGCGCAGTTGTAGCGCACGTAAAAAAAGAAACAATACAAATTTGAATAAAATGTGCTCGCGCTAACGCGTTTCGCCGCGTTTCTTATCTCCGTCGGAGCTGTCCTCCTCCTGGAGCTGTCCGGTACTGAAGCTCGGGAAGGCGG
>JALJSC010000103.1:0-17719 GCA_023969325.1 Oryzias curvinotus
TGGAGGGGTTTGAGGGCTTGAGTGATCCTAGAAGCTGTGCTGTAGTGGGTTAACCCTCTTGTTAGGGTCTCCCATTGCAAACAGGTCCTAGGTGACAAGCCGGACTAAGAGCGGTTCAGAAATCTGGATGGAAATTGTTCCATCTAAGTCACCTTTATCTTTCCTCTTTTGCTGCTTTACTTTAGACTTCACAACACACTGTTAGATGTTTCATGGCTACCTAGTCCCTCCAATTCATCCCCACTTCTACTCACCTGGAAGTGTTTGCCTATCCTCCCCAACCCATCGTACCAGACCCTCTACTGAATGAAGAAGACCAGATCACCCAAGCTGAAGTCACCGAGGTCGTCCACCAGCTCCTCTGTGGCAAAGCAGCAGGAGTGGATGAAGTCCTCTAGTCCCTCAAGTCTCTGAATGCTGTGGGACTGTCTTGGTTGACACGTCTCTACAGCATTGCATGGCAGTGAGGAAAAGTACTACTGGACTGGCAGACAGGAGCGCTGGTTCCCTCTTTGAGAGGGGGGGGCCAGAGGGGGAGTCCTTACTACTGGGGGTCACTCTCCTAAGCCTCTATGGGAAAGTCTATGCAAGGGTACTAAGAGAATAGAGTTAGTCTGATAGTCCAAGATCCAGATCCAGGAACAACAGATCAGATCCAGGAACAACAGATCAGATCCAGGAACAACAGATCAGATCCAGGAACAACAGATCAGATCCAGGAACAACAGATCAGATCCAGGAACAACAGATCAGATCCAGGAACAACAGATCAGATTCAAGAACAACAGATCAGATCCAGGAACAACAGATCAGATCCAGGAACAACAGATCAGATCCAAGAACAACAGATCAGATCCAAGAACAACAGATCAGATCCAGGAACAACAGATCAGATCCAGGAACAAGAGATCAGATCCAGGAACAACAGATCAGATCCAGGAACAACAGATCAGATCCAAGAACAACAGATCAGATCCAGGAACAACAGATCAGATCCAAGAACAACAGATCAGATCCAGGAACAACAGATCAGGGGCCTCATTTATAAACGTTGCGTACGCACAAAAGAAGGCGTACGCCACTCTCTACGCAATAGTTGAGATTTATAAAAAGCAAACTTGAGGGGAAAATGTGCGGTCCTTCATCAAGCTCTGACCCAGGCGTACGCACAAAAACGGGTGAAATGAGAAACGGCGACACCGTCGGCAGATGGAAGAAACACGTGAAAGTGAGAATGACAATACTGCCTCATAAATAACATGAAGACTTCACAAAGCAAGTCTTACAACTAACAGCTACACAAACACCCGTTTGATCGATCAGCAGTGAAACAAACAAAAAAATCAAATGAAAATCACAACAGAAATTCAAATGAACACATATTTGCAAAAAGAAAAGGGAAATATGTTCTGCAATATTGGCATGTTGTGCAATTCATCCTCATAAATAATATAGTTAACAGAACGAAATAATGTACAGAACTGATATTCTCGTCAATGTGTCCGTCTGGAGGAGCAGATATAGTCAAAGTCAAAGTCAAAGTCAGCTTTATTGTCAAATATGCTGCATCCGTAAGACATACAGCACAGATGAAATTGCTTTCCTCTCACCCCACAGTGCAAGCAGCATATAAAAGAATAAATAAACGACTTAAAAAATACATTCTTTTAAAAACAATAAAGCCGATAGAGCTGCTGCGTGTGCACGCGCCGCCAGATGCGTGCGAATCAGACAGACAGACAGACAGACAGACAGACAGACAGACAGACAGACAGACAGACAGATGTATTAATTGTCCACTGGGGAAAGTTGTTTTCATAGTAAAACATTTCTTCATAAGCTACAGAATTATGGTATTCATGCATATGCCTTTAGTTTGTTTTATTTTTGATAAAACAATGTATGGCGTATGTCTCAACCATTCAGAGAGCAACAAGAAATTACATTTGATGAACAATTTCCCATTTCCACGTGGATTATTACCCACATCTGTAGCTTGTCAGATGCAGTTAAATGGATGGAAATAAAATGCCCCATCACAATGCGTAATGACGCACAATGGCTGATCTTGCGCTCTTAGAAGATGTGGCAAATGGAAGAATTCAGAGTGAACGCATCTTTAGACATGCATCAGGTGCATCAGGTGCGTCCCCCCCCCGCGCCTCAGTCACCACTCCACGTAAAAGGGATTCCCCAATAATTGCCGCCACTCTCTCATCAAGAGGGGTCAGCTCCGGTGTCCCCTGTCCCCCACCCCCCACCCGTGGCAGTCTGCCACCGTTTGCCACTCACGTGCCTTTTCGGCATTAGTAATGCCCACACTCTGCCCTCCAAACAACATTTTTCTCCTCTTTTCCACCTCGCCAACGATCACTTCTACTTCACATCGAGTGAAGTTACGTTTTTTTTATTTCCTCTCTGTGTTTGCCATGGTTTCGCTATCAATGAATATTCATTTGTGGGCGTTTCACGGACTATTTATGGGCAACTATGGGCGTGTCATGAAGCCGCAAAAGCTGCGCAGCATTTAGAATTGGTTGTGATTTATTAAGGGAAGGATGCGTAGGATGTGCGTGCGCACGGTTTTATAAATCCGAATATTTCTGTGCGTACGCACGTCCTATGTTTCATCCGTACGCCACTTCTGACGCAAATCCTACACAAGGTTTTATAAATGCTTTTATTTTGGTTAGTTGCGTTACTTCCTGTTGTCCTCTCTTTTCAGTTGTCTTGACTTCTCCTTCACTCTCTAATTCCCCCTCAGTGTTATCACCTGTCCTCCCTGCTGTGTTCACCTGTTAGTAATTGTTTAATCTCTCCTCCTGTTTTATAGTCTGTGTCTCTCTTGCATTCGTTGCCAGATTGGTTTGTGTGTTTGTATGAGAGCCAGTAGCGTCTGTCCTTAGCGGCGGCGGCGTTATCAGCAGCATCACTGACGGCAAGGACCATTTTGTTTTCCCAGTTGAAAAGATTTCTGCGTCTTTGACAATATGACACCCGCCACATGTGTAGAAAGCATGGCTAGCATGGTTCTGTGGTGTAATGGTTAGCACTCTGGACTTTGAATCCAGTAGTCTGAGTTCAAATCTCAGTAGAACCTTGAAACCCAACCAACACTCCTGATTCCTCTTTGCTTCATGTATTGAAACAATCCAGCACCTCAATGTGATGATTTAAAATTAACAAACACCATCAACCATGTCTTTACTTTTCTGGCCTCAAGGAACGGAAAAACCAACTATGATCTTCACTGTTAGTGTACAAAATATGCCATATTATTTTTTTACATATAATATTTATTTTCATAAAAAATCTTTATCTCACTTGCCATAGATTCCAACTTTTTACACTTTTTCATATAGACACATGTAACAATGCGGTTGCTAGCATGGTTCTATGGTGTAATGGTTAGCACTCTGGACTCTGAATCCAGTAGTCTGAGTTCAAATCTCAGTAGAACCTTGAAGATCTCCAAACTCATCATTGTTACATGGATCTAAACAATACAGCAACTCCAACTAAGGAAATAAGAGTAACATGCATGGTTGTATACAGTGTAAATTTTCTGTCCTCTAGCAACCAAATACTTGTTTGTTTTTAACATGTCAGCCACCATTCCAAACAGTAAACACGTCATACATTGGCCAGTGAGTTTTTATATACAGTCCATCTGTCCCATTTTTCCTTAAAATGTCTTTCTCTCAATCTTAAAGCAAAAGTAATCTTTTCCATGATATAAATCTCCTCCACTATTTCAGTCCAGTCTGTAATGGTTGGTGGTTCTGGCTTAAGCCATCTTCTAGTTATTGCTTTCCTTGCTGCAATCAGGAATATTTTCACCAAATACTGATCTTGAGAACTGACTGTTTCAGAAATGTTACCCAGATGTAATACTACCTGCTTGAAGGGGATTGTGTAGCGCAAAGCGTTTGTTAAGACATGATGGATGGAATGCCAAAATGGTCCTATTTGCGAACAGTTCCAGAAGATATGAGAGTGATTTGCCTTTACTGCACCACACTGTCTCCAACACATCTGTGGATTTGCTGATAGTTTGCTTTTAATTGAAGGTGTAATAAAGAAGCGCATGAGGTTTTTCCAATTAAATTCCCTCCATTTCAGTGACGTGGTAGAAGACTGAGTTGATGCACATGTTGAATACCATTCTTTCTCTGAAATAGTGATAAACATTTCTTTTTCCCACTTTTCTTTAACATATAAAGTTGTGTTTTTCTGACATGAAATGAGGCTGTGGTACAGTTTAGAGATCGTTTTGGATGTTTTATGCTGGTACGCTCCAATTACTACCTCTAAGACTGGGTTTTGTTCACTCCCCTCTTCTGATCTAATTGCTTTGTTAAAATATTCCCTCACCTGGAGGTATCGAAAAAAATCATGGTTGGTGAGTCCAAATTCCACCTTTAAGTCCTGGAAGTCCCTCATCTTATTTTTATTTGTGATTGTGGCAAAGGCTGTAACCCCCTTTGTTCTCCACTGATTAAATGTGGAATCGTCTTTTGCTGGTTTCAAGTCTTTGTCAAGATAAATCCATTGAAGTATTTTCTTTTCCTTTTTCAGCTTTAATTGCCGTACTACCTTTTGCCAAAGTTCCATGGTATATGTTGTTATTGGATTTAATAATGTGGTAATGTTGTTTGGTAAGTCCTCCTCTCCTAAAAGGGTCTGAATCGGGTGTCCTGATACACATGTCTCAATCTCTTTCCACCTGGAATAGTATTCAGAGTCACACCAACAGCAAATATAGCGCATCTGTGCTGCAAAAAAAATATAATTTCAGATTGGGGAGAGACATTCCCCCTTTATCTTTAGGCAATTGTAATGTTGCATATCTAATCCTGGGTGTTTTCCCTTCCCATATAAATCTGGATATCATCCTGTCCCATTCTATGAACTGCTTGGGAGGTATTTCTATTGGAAGTGACTGGAATAGGAGGAGTAACCTTGGTAAGATGTTCATTTTCACCACATTTATCCTATCTGTTAAATCAAAAGGGTAAGTTGAGCACCTCTTAATATCCAGATTGATGTTTAAGTTAACTGTATTATAATTTTCTTCGTATAGGAGTGACAAATTTTTGGGTAAAAAGACTCCAAGGTACTTAATTCTTTTATTGTCCCACTTAATATTGTAGCTAGATGCAGTTTTTTCTGATGGGGAGTGGTTGAAAAGCAGGGTTTGAGTTTTAGAAATATTTAATTTGTATCCCGCAAGAGAATTAGATTCTTTCAGAAGTGTCATTAGTTTAGGCATGGAAGTGTTAATGTTCTTTAAGAACAGTAACACGTCGTCTGCAAATAATCCAATTTTTTGTTCTCTGCCGTCAATTTTAATTCCTTCTAGTTCCTCACGTATGGTTCTATGGTGTAATGGTTAGCACTCTGGACTCTGAATCCAGTAGTCTGAGTTCAAATCTCAGTAGAACCTGTTTGTATGAGAGCTACGAGCATCTTACATTCATTTCCAGTCTGTTTCCTGGGAAAAGGAAATTAAGATTCTGGATCTTTCTGGGTCCTGGATGTTGTGTCCACACTGATCCTGATGGGTTGTGGAACATTGCACCAGCTGTATATCCTCTGTATGGTGGTGGAGGGTTGGTTGGAGTTGCTCATCCAGTCTTTTAGGGTTTGGAGAAGGCATTCAACTGTGTCCTCGTTGGTGGTCTCATGCAAGTAGAGGAAATCCTGCAGGCACAATTCCTCATTGGCTTGCCATTCATGCCCAGGATTTTTAAATAAGATCGATAAAAATCGCTAGGACGAGTTTTTGTTTGTATCTGGTACCAAAGGTGCTTCTTGAAGATTAGAGATGACAGCCTCTTCCCAAGATCTAAGGCAGGGGTGGAAAACAAGTTTGATACCAAGAGCCGGATTTTTTCACTGTGAGAGTCAAAGAGCCACACCACACGCTGCCCTGCCAAGACGTACACACACAAACACGCAATTAAAGCTGTATTATTTTCCATAACACACTCCTCTCCCTACAATACAACAGGAAGTATTGTACTTGTGTTTATTTCAAGAAAAATGTCCACCCTCAATACACACATCAAATACAACTTGGCCAGTGACTACCCTGGAGGTCAGATACCCCCTCCACACACACAGGAACCTCTCTCTCATCTCATTCACACACACACACACACACACACTCTCTATCTCAATCTCTCTATCTCACTCTCTTTATCTCACTCTTTTCTCTGCCTCTCTCTGACACACACAACTACTCAGTGACATGCAGTGAGGTTGATGCTGGTGAGGCACTGACTCCTCTGAAGTCAGATTTACGATTGTAAAAACTGAATATGTCACCATTTATCCAACAGTATTTATCCGGTAATTCTTTGTATCTCAACATTCCTCTTTCAATGACCCTTACACCAACAAATACACCAACATCTGGACAGAGCATCCTTCTGGTGTCTGAATAATTCATATTCACAAGAAACACATTCAATACATTACCTTTGAGTTGTGTGCAGTATAAATTGATTTTAACCTTCTTTAAACCATTTTTGCTTTTATAACTCTTTTATTTAACATGAATGAATGATGTTTGGATTAAAAGCTGATAATTGATGAAGTATTAATACATTACAATGATTCACCTCAATCATCAACCTGGCAGGCAAACAAGTGATATGATGCCCTTGTGCTATCTTAGATGACCCCACCCTTACATTGACGTGTCATTCCTACCATTGTAACGATCATCTATTTATTTATAGTGCTCATTACGTTTTTAGGGTAATTTAGATTTTTTTAAATAGATATATTTACACACCACAGATTTTACTCTTTGTTCTTCAGATTTTTTTATGTAACCCAAGTTAACCAAACCACAACAAAAACCCCAAATAATATAATATAATAATCCTCAGTCTCAGAACCGATTTGTTTTCTTCAAGTGTCCCGTTAATGTTCGTGCTGCAGCGTCTTCCTTTTCAGAGTTCACGGTCGCTCCCACTCCCGACACGTAGGCATTCTCCACAATGAAACGCCATCCAAACGAAAGAAGAAAAAGGAATCCTCTCACCCAAGGGTTGACTGTCCAAGTTTGTCCAAACAGAAATAAATCCCCAAAACGGAATCCGATGCCTCGGGAGTTAGATGCGCTTCTTTTTCTCCTTTTTTTTCTCAGGTCTCTCGTAGACTCCCTGAAGTTTTTTTCCCGTCACCGCAGGATGAGCGCCCCCCTCCCCCCCCTTACTTTGGTTCTCTTTATCTCCTCAGTCACCAGTACCGTCAGTCACATGACGCACAGCTGACGTGTCCTTAATACAAAAAATAAATAAATAACAACACCTTTCTGCATGACATTTCCAGAGGAAATCAGAAATAGGACTTTACAGTGTTATGGGAACAAATGTTTTTGACACAGAATTCAATCATAATGTCAATTTCTTATTTTAAATACTTTTGTGTCTACATATACCCCCCCCTTCAGCCAAAGGCTTCTAAGGGAAAACACCATGATAGGTCTTTAGGTTTACCACATTTACAGTATCTTCTTTCTTTTGTGGGTCTCCCCAAATAACTCTGTAATTGATTGGCCCTAATTTCTTTATTATTTTTGCTGGTCCTTCCCACTTCGGCGCTAACTTTGCTGAAAACTTTTCAGTAGCTTTAGAAAGGGGATGTGACCTGACCCAGACTAAGTCTCCCGGCAGAAAGTGCGCATCTTTTCTACGGGTATTATAATACTTAGCATTTCTAGCCTGGTGCACACCCACTCTCCGTTTAACCTCCTCAGCCAGTTGTTGTTGTCTTTCAACTAGATTGTAGGTTGCTTGTTGTTGTGGAGAAGGTGGTTTGTAAATCAGTCTCTGCAGAGGGCCATAGAGGTTACGTCCCAGAGCCAGCTCCGCTGGGGTCTTTCCTGTGGTTTCTTGTTGGGCGGTGTTAATAGCGAAACGAAACTCAGGTAACCATTGATCCCAAGCATGGTGATGTTGGCCCACAAATGATGCAATCATGGTCTTCAATGTTCGGTTTACACGTTCGGTGAGGTTGGTTTGTGGATGATAACTAGTCGTTAACTTCTGCACAACCCCCCATGTCTTACAAAGGTCAATTAAAAGACTACTAGTAAACTGAGGACCTCGGTCAGACACCAGATATTGAGGAACGCCCCACCTAGTGAATATTTCCTCTATCAGAATCTTGATAATTCGTGGTGTTTTACTATCTCTTAAGGGAAACAATTCAACCCACTTTGAATAGTAGTCAACCACCACAAGAAGAAATACGTTTGCCTTCTTGCTCCTGGGGAAGGGCCCCATAAGATCTATTCCGAGCATCTCTCCAGGTTTATTGACTGTGATGTTTTGTAATAAACCCGAAGGTTTGCAATTGCCAGGTTTGTACTTTTGGCAAGTTTCACATTTCTTGGTGTGTTCCCAGACATCTTTGCGTACGCTTGGCCACCAAGCTACATCTAGGATCTTCAGTAGGGTTTTCAGGCGCCCAAGATGGCCTCCCAAAGGATTATCATGAAAGTAACGGAGAAACTCCGGAACTAGGGCCTGAGGCACTACCAATTGAAACCGTTCTCCTTGGTTCTGCAAGGGAATTCTGCGATACAGAACACCCTGATGTTCGGCAAAGCTGATCCTTTGGGGAGAAGTGTTGATGCCACTTTGAGTCCGTTTCATTTCATTAAGTTTTGGGTCATGATCTTGTGCTTGAGCGATTTCTGCTAAACTGGTTGGAAGATCTGAAGGACTCTTCAGGGTGACAGCAAAGCAAGGAGATGGCTTTATTATCAAGGGTGTATATCCTCGAGACAATGCGTCTGGTGCAACATTGAGGCAACCCTTTCTATAGAGGACCTTGAAGTGGAACTGTTGCAACCGCAAAATCCAGCGCGTCAAGCGAGATGTTGTTTTAGGGCAATTGAACGCCCACGATAATGCAGCATGGTCTGTGTAGACAGAAAACTCCTTCCCTTCAAGATAGTGTCTCCATTTCTCAACCGCCCAGACGACAGCCAAACATTCCTTTTCTGAGGTAGAATAATTCCCCTCAGGTCCTCGAAGCCCTCTGGAAGCATACGCGATCACACGTTCTCCATCTTTCGTCTCCTGTGAGAGAATAGCCCCAAGGCCCACCTCACTGGCGTCTGTGTGAACCTGAAAGGGAAGCGACATATCTGGCTGTGCTAGTATGGGTGGTGAGGTTAGAGCTTTTTTTAAAGCATCCATGCTAGCTTGACATTCGGTAGACCAGTGCCACTCTACCCCCTTCTTCTTCAAGTGATTAAGAGGAGCCGCAATAGCAGAAAAATTTGCAATAAATTTATGATACCAGCCTGCAAGCCCCAGAAAACGCTGAAGAGACTTTATATCTGTTGGTACTGGAAAGTCTGCAATTGCTCGTGTCTTCGCTGGATCGGCTTCTACTCCTTTTCCTGAGACAACATGACCAAGAAATTTTAACTGTTTTTTAAAGAAATGGCATTTCTCCATGTTGAGACTGAGGTTGGCCCTATGGAGTCTCAGAAACACTTCTGCCAAATCTTTCATGTGGTCTGCTTGTGTTTTAGAATAAACAATGATGTCATCTATATATATAAAACACAACTTCCCTTTTATTTCTCCTAACACTTTTTCCATAAGCCGTTGGAAAGTGGCTGCAGCATTCCGTAATCCAAACGGCATGCATTTGAACTGGAAAAGTCCAATAGAAGTTATAAAAGCCGTTTGTGGCTTACTCTGTTCATCCATGGCCACCTGCCAATATCCTGATTGCAAATCCAAAGTGCTGAACCAGGATGCACCATCCATGGATTCCAAGATGTCATGAATGAGGGGCATGGGATAAGCATCAGGCAAGGTCTTGGCATTTACTCTTCTGTAGTCAACACAAAACCTATAGGATCCATCAGGCTTGTCTACAAGGACTACAGGAGAGGACCAGGCTGATTGTGATGGTTCAATTATGCCATCTTTCAACATTTTAGCCACATGTTCCTCGATTATATTTTTTTTAAAAGGAGAAACCCGATATGCTCTTGATCTCACTGGGATTTCGTCTTGCAAGAAGATTCTGTGTTTTTCGACGGTGGTTCTCCCCAGAATGCCAGAAGTAACTGATGGCCAGTCCTCCACCAATTTATGTAGAAGTCTGGAATTGTCAGGATGATCAGTGTCACGGGTTTGAACCATGTCTGTGGCAGTCACAACCGACCCACAAGGAGGAAATTCCCCCGGTTGGAGTGCATAGTAGAGACTAACCGGAGAAAGGCAAGAGGAGATGGTGGATTTTTTCCACTCCCTGAAATCTCCTGTCTGCTGAAGAAATGTATGGAATTTATAACCATGATCTGTTTTCACTCCATAACTGTTTCGGGACATATCAAGAATTGCTCCCGACTTTGATAGAAAGTCCAGTCCAAGCACTAGAGAAAAAGCCAAGTGGCGGTCTTCCATTACATGCACATTTATTGTCCATTGATCCTGATGCCACTCCAGACATAGAGTCTTTTGGCCCAACTCCTGGTGAATGGTTCCATCAGCCATAACAAATCTTTGTCTTTCTGTAAGTTGAAATATTTCTTCAGGACGTGTCAACTGGTTCCACAAGCTCTCTCTTATTAGAGTAAAGGTACTACCAGTGTCAACCACTGCTTCCACCTGCATCCCTCGGATTGAAACAGGGACCATTAAGAGGTTTGGCTCTCTACTGGTATGTTGTGGAACTACAGTGACCCCTACTGTACCCTTTTGGTTAGCTTTTCTGTCAGGAGGTTTTTTAGTGAATCTGTCCGAATTCGCATGAACTCTCTGCCAATAATCTTTTGCTCCCGTACAGTCCTTTTCAACCATTGCTCCAATTTTTACAAGTTGGGCAACTGTAGAGACCGTTCCCCTCAGACATCCTGCCACTTTTGGGTTGATATTGTTTAGTATGCGTCGCACAACCTCCTCTTCTGACATGTCCCGCTTCCATTTAAGACATAGAGCTCTGTAGTCATATGCAAAGTCTCTTAAACACTGATCTGGCTTCTGGACTGTGGTCCTCAATTTCTCCTCTACTTCTGTTAAATAGTCAGCAGGGAGAAAGGCAGCCATAAATGCATTTTTAAAAGACGTCCAGTCATGTATTTGATATTTTGTGGCTTTCCACCAACTAAGAGCGGGTCCTTTCAATACTGCAGACAGGGCTCCCATCAATTCATGGTTGGACAATGGTCGTATGTCCAAATAGTTTTCGCATTGCTCTATGAAACTGACAACATCTGAAGATTCACTGGAGGTTCCAAAAGTGGGAAAGTCTAAGCGAACCGGAGGTGTAGAGTAGAAAGGGGTCACACCAGGCTGACTATGTACTGTAGGAGTGGAGTAGAAATGGGTGGCACCAGGCTGACTAGGCACTATCAGGCGAGGTTCATTAGAAAGAGTTGAATCCTGTAATTCAGTAGAAATGGCTATGGACCTTTGGGCAATGGGAGTGCTCTCTGCTTTAATATTTTTAAGTTGGTTTTTCCATTTCAAATCCCTTCTTAACATACAATTCACCACATCTTTTTCCAGTTTTTCTACCTTGGATATGAGGTTATTTTCCATTTTTGCAAAACAGACATCAATATATTCTCTGAAATTACTTTCTCGATTGATAGAACTTGTAATGGAATCCCTCAGTCTTACTTCTAAGTCATGGACCTGCTCTTTTAGAGCAGCAACATCATGTGTTACACATTTTAGGTCATCTTTCATGTTCTGTTCCTCCTGCTCCTCTGATCTTCTGTACTGTTGCTCATCCTCTGCATTAGCACCATCATCATTAGCCTGAACAACCTCAACATCGGTTAGAATTTTAGCTTTCCGGTGTCTGATGTCTTCAGGAGCGATACGTTCATCTTCATCGTCTTCATCGTCCAAATATAATGAACCCAACAAAGATGTTATTTCACTTGGAGATTTCTCTCTTATGGTTACAAATTGACCAACAGTAAAATCTGGATCACCAGACTCAGGATCTCTCAACGCATCTGGATTGTATAAGCCACTCAAACCCGCACTTGTTCTATTTTCCATGATTTTTCAACAAAACATATACATATATCAAAAAAAATCTGTCCCCATACTGGCCACCATATGTAACGATCATCTATTTATTTATAGTGCTCATTACGTTTTTAGGGTAATTTAGATTTTTTTAAATAGATATATTTACACACCACAGATTTTACTCTTTGTTCTTCAGATTTTTTTATGTAACCCAAGTTAACCAAACCACAACAAAAACCCCAAATAATATAATATAATAATCCTCAGTCTCAGAACCGATTTGTTTTCTTCAAGTGTCCCGTTAATGTTCGTGCTGCAGCGTCTTCCTTTTCAGAGTTCACGGTCGCTCCCACTCCCGACACGTAGGCATTCTCCACAATGAAACGCCATCCAAACGAAAGAAGAAAAAGGAATCCTCTCACCCAAGGGTTGACTGTCCAAGTTTGTCCAAACAGAAATAAATCCCCAAAACGGAATCCGATGCCTCGGGAGTTAGATGCGCTTCTTTTTCTCCTTTTTTTTCTCAGGTCTCTCGTAGACTCCCTGAAGTTTTTTTCCCGTCACCGCAGGATGAGCGCCCCCCTCCCCCCCCTTACTTTGGTTCTCTTTATCTCCTCAGTCACCAGTACCGTCAGTCACATGACGCACAGCTGACGTGTCCTTAATACAAAAAATAAATAAATAACAACACCTTTCTGCATGACATTTCCAGAGGAAATCAGAAATAGGACTTTACAGTGTTATGGGAACAAATGTTTTTGACACAGAATTCAATCATAATGTCAATTTCTTATTTTAAATACTTTTGTGGCTACACCATGTCAAAGGTGGATAAAGGTGGAGAGGATTTCATGTAATCCATGGACACCAGTGAAGATCACAAATCATTGAAGACAAAAGGTTCAGCGCTCTGTCTAGTGGGGTCTCAATGTTAACACCCCTAGGATAGCACAAGGGTTACGAATAATGTAAGTTGCTCACACTTATGACACACGGGGGGCCATCTGGCTTCCTGTGACGTCATTTCCGGGTGAGCGTTTTCCAGTGTAGTCGTGTTTGACTGCTGCTCTCTTGTTTGGCATTAGCCTGACTACTTTAAGTGTTATCTGGTTTAATAATCACATCTAGCACCTTTTAGTAGCGAATACACTACTGTTAAACTGCTTGCTGTTCACTTTTCTCATTTTGCTAAATAAACCACTTCTCTTTACCTAAACACCGCTAGCCTAGCTTAGAACCTAGCATGGCCACCACTCCTTCCACCTTTCCCCCTCTCTCCTGCCCCATGTGCCATATGTTTAGTGAGGATCCTGCCTCCTTTAGTGAAGATAGCGGTAGATGTGTTAAGTGTAGTCTTATGTTAGACTTGGAGGCCAGGCTAGAGCAGTTAGAAGCGCGGCTCCGCACAGTGGAAGCTAAGCCGGCTAGCCAGGTTGTTACTCATAGCGTGGGGCGCGCTACCAGGGCTAAACCAGTTAGAACCCCAGCGCTTTCCCAGCAGCCGGGAGACACTCAGGGGTTTGCACTGGTTGGGAGGAAACATAGTGCTAAACGCAAAGATTTAGAGCACCCGAGACTCCACGTTAGTAATAGGTTGTCCCCCCTCAGCGACACACCCGCTGAACCCTCAACTCTGGTTATCGGCTCTTCTGAGTTGGTGACATGGAGGGGAACCTTAGGATGTTAGCTCAGAGTAAGTCCAGGTTCCGCCGAGTCCTGATTCACGCAGGCGGTAATGATGCCCGACGGAGACAATCAGAGGTGGTTAAGTTAAACGTAGCTTTGGTGTGTAAACTGGCTAAGATGATGTCCAACACTGTAATTTTCTCTGGTCCCCTGCCGAACTTAGTCAGTGATGAAATGTACAGCCGCTTTTCATCATTCAACCGCTGGCTTTCTAGATGGTGCCCAGAAAACGGCGTTGGTTTTGTGGATAATTGGAGCGCGTTTTGGGGGAAGCCCGGTCTCATGCGGAGAGATGGTGTCCATCCTACTCTGGACGGTGCCGCTCTTCTTTCTAGAAACATTTCTGCTAGCCTTAGTCTGACAACCTGACAACCCAGAGACGAGACCCGGGCACAGAGCAGCAGTGGAAAACGCTCCTCTGAGCCTCCCTTAGGGTTAGTGCTGGTGCAAAACCCATGCAGGGAAAGTCAAGCAGGTCCTAGCTTTAGCTTATGTGCTGAAAGACAAGAGAAAGGAGCGAGACACAGAAATCTTAAAGTGACAGACATCAGGTCCGTCTGTATTGGTGATCGACATGCCCACCACTCTAACAAACCCCCCCCCCCCCGCCCCCCCCCCCTCGCCCGCAATCTCACGTGCATTTTCGTTATACGTTGGCAGAAAAAGATGGAAGTTGCAGCAGTTTTTTCTAAAAGCATAAAATAAAGATAAGTTAGAAAATTAAAAATCGTATTTGCTGCGTGTTCTTTGTGGTTTCAATGACGTATACATGGACAACTCATTGTAATCAGCACGTGTTCCTTTACCAATTACAATCTGGGAGATGGGTAGATAGGTAAAATCTGACGTACAGGACTCTAAAGCGCAGAAGAGATAGCGTCAGAGCTTCATGGTTTTGTTCTCTTGATTTCTACGGTCTCAAACGGATTCTGTGGAAGGCTACACCTAAAACTGTAGAGGCTTTAGCTGGTATTTTGTTGATGAAAACTGAGCGGGACTATTATGAGAAGAAATCTGAACAAGGAAGTGAACATTTAACCACTTCTATTGGCAGGTACTGATGACATGGTGATTAAGCCTTCGAAGATTGGTGTGCAGAGACATTTAAAGGGGTATTGGGGAGGGACGTTTCCGCAAAACGCCTTTAGTTGTACTAAATCGCTTGTAAATTCATTCTTAGCCAAAACTTCTTTTAATAGAATCAAATAAACACAAGAGAAAAAATTTATGTTTGAATCTTCTATATATCTTAAAATTAACATCAGTGTTTAATCAGTAAGGCCTGTTTGGATGAAAAAGAGCTGATTCCTGAATATGGGAATGTTTTTAGACCGCTTTTAGGGCAATTTCCCACTAAACACACTGCCCCGCCACTAACACCATCACTACGTCATTGTCCGCGGCACACTGGTTGAAAAACACTGTTCACTATAGGGGTGCATACTAAACTCGTAAACAGGATGGGGTTCCTAAAACTGAGCACATGTGGGGACTTCCAAAAGTTAACGTGCGAGGTCACAGTGAGAGGAAGCGCACATTTACACTTAATCGAACTGATATTCAATGGATAATATAAGGATTTAAACACGCGAGCACCCTGGAGATGATACTGTCCTATGTCCACATAGCCATAATAGTATCTAAAATACGTGGTCGACAAATTCGTGTCAACAGGCTGCTGAGGTCTAACAGGACCAAATAAACGAACGTAGTCCATTTATCTGCAGGCACAATAAACAAGTCCATCATACGTCACAGGGTTGCGCAGCTATGTCTGTCTGTTATCTCCCCAGTAATATGAAAAAGCTACATTTCTCTGTCTTATCGCTGCAGCTACGCATATATCTGGTGTACCTTTTCAACCAGTCCCTCGTTTATTGCAGGAACAAACCTGAAAACATGTTTAACACTGTTCCGTGTTCTTCTGTAGGATCTCCAAAATGCTGAGAGAAGTCTGCTCACATATAACTCAGGTCGGCCTAGTACAAGCTGACAAGTAGGTTAGGCTTCCTGATGACTTCCCCTGTACTTTCTCACGTCTGTCATTTTCTTTCCGTGTCACTGGAAGCAGTAGCATGTTCTAATGGCAGGGTGTCAAAACTGCGGCCCGCGGGTCTGTTTTTATTGGCCCCGCAGCAAACTTTAATTATAATTGAATATGCCCGCACATGGCGCTTGAGCTCAACTCTGTTGCACTTCTCAGTTTCAAACAAAAATGAAGCAAAGAAGAATATTACTACCCACAGATCACCAGAAATCGAAAGCACACGAAGACGCAAGAATAGTGAGTGAGTGTAGAAGATTTCAAACACGGTGGGAAAATGAATATTTCTTAAATTTCTTTAAAATAACAGAAAGTGGTCTGTTGATTGCACTAGATGTTGCGCAGAGGATGAAAGAGTATAAGTGTCCGTCAGCACTATGACCGCCAAGCATCAAAGCAGCTCAGACAGGTGCTGAACGAGCAAACAGAATTCAAGCAAAGGCAGCTATCCTGCAGCTCAACAACAGTTTTTTTTCCCACGCTGTGAGTCAACACACGCCGTCCATCCAGGCCCTCCTTCACTATTTTCCTCGTGTATAGCCTTACACTGCAGAGCGGCTGCCGCCTTCCGGTCTCTCCTAATAATGGCCTTCACGTCTCCCCTTAGGCTTCATCACGAGCAAAGGGCACAGGCTCGTAGGAAGTAAAGGAAGCTCCTACGAGCTGTCTCCATCGACACCATACAAGGATGCTGTTTGCTCGTCTTCAAGAGATAGAGGGAACCTAAAAGGTGAGAGAAAATGCATTCTGAACTGTGAAAAAGTATTCCCTTTATATGTAAAAAAGAACTGTTTTGTTTTATGGAATTGTTTTTTCTTCATAGCTGCATATTTTGTCACAGAGTGTAATTGTAAAATGAAGCTTTTAAATTGTGTGCGTTTAATGTTAGAACTGTCCTCCGTAGTCACCCATAAGCCCGTTTTTTTTTGGTCTATACTTTTCTGAGAAAACAGTCGACTCTATTATATCGAAAACATCGTGCACTCTGCCACTCACCACACTAACGGCTACGTATGTAAAGATCTGCTGCTGCCTTCAGCTGCTCAATAAACCCGTTCTGAACTGACTGGTTGGATGAGGTTTCATTGAGTGCATGTTTCATTTTATTGTCGCTGTTTTATGTGGCACAGATCAGCATCACTGCTCCACTGAGAGCAATGTTCTTCACATTATAGGTGAATTAAATATACACACAGTAATCATGTGTCAGTATGTACACCTCTTGGGTGCGGCCTGGACCTTTGCTCATTTTATCTCTGATTTGGCCCCAACCAAAAAAACTTTGGGACACCCCGTTCTAATGCAAACGTGGAAGTAATCAGAAGTGTGATCAGAAATGATGGGGTTAAGAGAAGAACACTCAGCTGGCTGATCGCTATACATGGGTAGAACAAGGTCCAGGGTGTGCTTGTGACAGTGAGTGGGTTCATTTACATTTTGGGTGAAACCAACATCATCTAATAAAGCTGCAAAAGCCTTTCCTAGACAGTCCTAGGTCATCAACGTGAATATTAAAATCCCCTATTATTATAGTTTGATCAGAATCTAAGACAAAACTCAGTTAAAAAATTCTGAATATGGGCCAGGGGGCGATAAATAATTATATAAAACAAGTTTTCGAGTTTCCTGTTTGGGTGATTTATAGACATTATGATGCTTTCAAATGAATTATAAACATGTTTAACATTAGGGCTGAGAAGTAAGATAGACTGTGATATTACTGCCAAAGCACTCCTTTCCCTGAAATTCTGGATTTCTGATAGTTGCATAAGATGGGGAGGGGGGGGGGGGGGTTTGCTTCATTCAGTCTAACATAGTCATCCTGTTGGAGCCAAGTTTCTGTTAAGGCAGTAGACTAAGGTTGTTATCAGTGATTAACTCATGACTAAGAGGGACTTAGAGGAAATGGATCGAATGTTTAATAAACCGCATTTAATGACATCATAATTCTGCTTGGTGA